>LPNX010150737.1:107538-124165 GCA_001517045.1 Pseudotsuga menziesii | reverse complement strand
TTTAAAAGAGTCATCCTTCAACCAATTCTTATTATATTTCAAAGGGCTTGGTGGATTAACCGGTCCCTTTTTAATCTCGAAAAAGATAGGAAAGTGATCCAAAGCACCCCCACTTCCTACCCACTGTCTGACCATAAAAAACCTGTCCACCAACTATTCAGCCACCAGAAAACAATCAATCCTCTTCGCAACTCTGGCCTCCCCACCTCTGTTATTCCTCCAAGTTGCTCTCAGTTTGATGGGCTCTATATCCAAGAAGTTTTTCTCCACCAATTTTTGTATAAAATATCCAGCCATAGAGTCTACTTGTGCATGTGGCCCCCAGACCTCCGATTGTCCCAGAGAAAAATTCAGGTCACCGCCCACTATCACCGATTCCCCTTCCAAAAGGGGGTTTCTGAACAAGGAGTCCCAGAAGGGTGCTCGATTAAGATAAGGTCCATAAACATTTATCACCGACAAAGAAATACCAAGCTCTACAGAAAGAACTTCCACACCCAGAACCGAGTCCCATTCCCAAGCATTAATAAGTTTTACTCCGCTATTCTTCCAACCTACAGCAAGACCCCCAGATCGCCCTCTAACATCCAGGGTAACAAAGGACCAACCACCCAACCATCCCTCCAGCCGCTCCTTAACAAGATCTCCAACTCCTAAAGTCTCTTGTAGCAATATTACATCAGGGTGTTCAAGAGTAAGCACCCTCATGAAGGCTGTCTTCTTTTTTGGGCCAGCCAGACCCCGGCAGTTAAATGACATAACCTTCATTTCTTAGCACTTTTCCGGGCATTCACCGCTCTAAGTGCCCTCTCAATGGAATGTTGCTTCCCTTCCTGAAGATCTATTTTAGCCCTAGATTGTGCCTTATGTAGGTTTGACTTGCGGCCCCTCCCTTTCCTGGCAGGTGGTGAATTTTTCCCCAGGCCCCCCGAAATCTTCTTTTTACTGGATCTGAGGAAATACCCTGAGTCCTCTGACTCAGCTGGGGACAAGTAACTCACCTCATTAGGTTCCCCCTGATCCAACTCTGACAGCAGTGGATTCTCTTCCAACAATCCGGCTGGTAGACAAAAGAGATCCCTATCCAACTCCTGTTCTACCTCCCCCCGAATGGAGCATGAAGGGCCCTCCTTTCCCTCCGAGACTATAAGGATAGGACAAGAAGCAGAGGTACTCCCAGGGGTTCCCGAGATCTTCAAGTTTTGCATCCCTTCCACCCAGTCTTGTTTAGTATAAGAGACTTGATTTATAAAAAAATTTACAGATGGAGAAAGGGTAAAAGAAGGAAAACCCGGGTTTGCAGCCCCCGGAGAGATCACTTCTATCAAATCATCCGTCGCAGGACCAGGCTGAAGTGGCTGATCATCTGATTCCATCTGAGTGTCGATGACTGTAACTTCCTCCTCCTGAACACTGCTCTCCACACCCGCAATGGCCGGCCCATCCCGAGAGCCCTCCCCAGCATTCGAGCCCCCCCCAGCCGAAGACTGCCCCTTCTGTTTCTTCCCATTTATGGTTCTAATTGGTAAGTCACAATCCGAGGCCGGATGACCATAGTTATGGCATCTCCTGCACCGAAAGGGTATGTTCTCATAATCCAGGATTTGTGAAATAACAGTCGGCCCCCAATCCAGGTTTATAGTCTCCGCCAACCCTTCTCTGATATTTATATTTACCATAATGCGTGCCATTTTCTTCTCGTGCGTCTCCAGGTATGAGAAATCCGCATCCAAATAGGTTCCCAGAATGTCTCCAATTCGGCGAAAGTGTACCGGACCCCAGAAATGTAAAGGTAGTGCAGGAAGTCGTACCCAGATTGGTATCTTGTCCACTCGTTCCCTGCTCGCATCGAACAGTGGGTGCCATGGCTTCAACAAGACGGGAGAATGTTCAATAGCCCATGATTTGTTTAATATCTGTCGCAGGTCCTCTTCTTTTTTGAAGACCACTGCAAACCACCATCTGGTCAGAAGATCGATCACCGGCAGGTATCCTTACTCGGCTCCCCAAGAAGCCTCCGCCCAATCCACAAGTGGTTTTCTTGCATAGCGTTTGCCTATAACCCTTCCCACCAGGGTAAAGGTCGCCATCTCAAGCACCTTATCCCATTCCACATCGACCCCTACAGCATAAACCCCTGCGGGCTTCACCTTCGCCCAAGACTTCCTCCTTTTCTTCGCCGGCCGTTTCCCCTCACTCCCTTCCTCCACCGCAACCTCCGGAACCGCCTCCTTCACAGGAACCTCAGGACAAGTGGTGCATGCAGAGCCCCAGTGCTCCCCCACACCCAGTGGCTCTCTCTGGCCGTCAGAAGCCCCTTCACTGCTCGCACCACAGAGCTGTTGAACCTGAACCGCCACACTTTTGGCCGCAATCTGCTCGAAACCCTCGACAACCTCAAATCCCTCCTGCATCGGCTCTCCCGAAAAACCCAGGTTCCGAGGTCCAACCTCCCTCCATCCTGGGTTCCCAGACAAGTCCACGTCCAGACCATCCACTAAACCCACCGGGGAACCCCCATCAGTTTGCTGTCCGGGAGAGAGAGATAAAAAATCCGACGGGGAGAAATCCTTTTCAGATCTAGGCTGGACAGTAACGTCAGGCAGAAAGTTTTCTGGGCCCATCTTTGGAAGATTCAACAGCTGCCCCAAATCCTGTCCACCTGGCACCACCCAAATCTCTGAGCTTTTCAGCAAATCACAAGAGTAATCCACCCTGTCCAAACCCTCCATCAAAAAACAAAGATAAAACAATAAACTAAGCAGAAATCCTGCCCCACCTCAGTCTGCTAGCACTCCACCCGATCACAGCCCTTTCAGCTCAACACCAAGAAGCCCTAAACTTGTGCCGGAAGATAAAATCATTATTTACCCATCGGGCCGAAGGAAAAAGACCCAGAGGTCCCACAGCGAGTTGCCCAAAGGATAAAATATCACAGGTCCGCCACCTAGCCAGAGCTAGTGGCCCCGCCCCCTGGAAAAACCGACCCCGATCGTTCCTATCCCATCATGCAGAAGTTCAGAGCCGACCTCCAATATTCCTTATTTACTATACCAATGTAAATAGAGAGTTCTTGAAAGTTGGAAAATTTTGAATTCTAAGATATTGGCTTATTAGAGTTTTTACCATACAATATGGCATAATTTGGATGTAGTAAGTTCACTCGGAAGTTAGCCTTGATTATTAATTTTGATTATTACTTTTACTTTTATTATTACTTTGGTATAATATGGAAATGATTTGACGTTGTGCAGAAACCTAAGAGGCGTTCTGCAGCTTCCTATGGAGGACGTACGAGTGTGCCAGATAAGTCACAGCGCTCTAGAAGCATGTCTTTTAGTCCAGATCGAGTTCGTGTAAGAGGGAGATCTCCAGCTTTTAATGCTTTGGCCTCTGCCTTTGAGAGTCCAAATGGAAGGAATCTCTCTACACCACCTCCAGTTGTCAGAAAACTTTATCCAAAGTCCTTGTCATCAGAGGCTCTTAGCAAGACAGTTCCTCCAAGATCACAAGCAATTGCTGCTCTGACTTCTGTATTTGAGCCCATGAAGCAACGGAAACTATTGAGTGATTTCACAGGTAATGGTCTGTTTCTCCAGTCATTTGTATTTATTTCAGTTTTTG
Organism: Pseudotsuga menziesii; assembly: GCA_001517045.1. Lineage (NCBI taxonomy): Eukaryota > Viridiplantae > Streptophyta > Pinopsida > Pinales > Pinaceae > Pseudotsuga > Pseudotsuga menziesii. The sequence goes on along the minus strand of LPNX010150737.1, from coordinate 120,541 downwards.
AAAATGTTTCTTTTGGGAAAGAAGTTGAACTAATACTACCATCCTTTTGATGGGGTTGGCTTCTAAACAGAAGTTAGCTCTGAAACTCAAGTTACTCAACCTACAAAGGCAGAGACAAATTCTGTTTCTACAAACAGTAGGGCAAATTCTCTTGTGAATAGCAGAACAAATTCTGTTTTGATGAGTAGCAGAATTGAAGCATTAACGATAAAAGAGGACATCAAGGAAGAGGAAGCTGAAGATGATGAAGGGCAGACTATTTTTCCCTATGAACGTCTGAAAATATCATCTCCAGATCCTGTTCCTGATATTGATGTAACAAAACGAGAGGTACAATATACTCGCTAGATTAAATATTATAGTTGATTTATTCATATCATCTTTTATTTTACTAAGTTGGGTAAAGCTGTCAGCTTTTCCACATACGCACACATATATATACAGGTATTTCATTTTTCTTTAATTTTCACTGAATGCAGACATATTTATCAAAGGAAGATTTTCGCGAGAAGTTTGGAATGACTAAAGAAGCTTTCTACAAGATGCCCAAGTGGAAGCAAAACAAGCATAAGATGTCCCTTGATTTATTCTAACATTCATCTGGCTACTTGGAAGGTGAAAGCTGAATTTGTAAAAGCAAATATGTATCAATGCCTGTAAGAATCTGTATAAATGCATCTTCCTATGGAGTCATCTAGCTATTTATGTTGCTTTTAAAAGCAAGAAGATAGATCTTCCTACCAAGACAATTTTTTCTTCAACGGATGAGAATTTTGAGTTTGTGTAGGGTATGACAACGAGCACTATAGCCTGTCCCACACGAAAGAGCATGGTGCATTCCTGGGAGTTTGTGCATTTTTTCCTCCTGCATAATTTTGTCAGCAGTTTGGTATTCTTTGTGGTTCTTAGAGTTGCAGAAAGTCTGTTGTGAGTTCATAGTTATGAGAGGCATTATAATCCAGTTAACAATAGAAGAGAAATCATGGTTATGAAGATTGTTGTTTCTACATTTGCAGAGGCAAGTTTATTTGTTGTATAGTCCATGTAACAAGTCAAAGTTGTCTGTTGGAGCATTCTTAATGGTGTCTTGTACAAGACACTTGTCATGTGTTCACCAAATATTCCCATTGCTTATTGTTTGAGAAATAAAGTATGATTCTTTGTGTTTGAGAGAAGTTCTAAGATCAAGATTTGCCTCGAGTAAGTTTGGAATCTGAAACTGTTGTGCTTTTATTGAGTTTACAAGGGAGTTTTCTACATATTCTTGGATGGATATTCAGCTTCAGCCCACAGTTAATCCATTTATTTCTAAGATGGGTATTGTTTTAATGGGGTTATATATAGCCTTTCTTGATTTTCATATAGAGAAGATTTGAGGTACAAATGTTTACTCATTTGGTTCTTAATCTGTATTGGATTGTCACTGAGAATCTGTTAAAATAAATGATCCATTGGCATAATCGGTTTTATTCATATCCTACTTAAATCTGTTTGAAATACCCTATAACTGAAGGTTGCAATCAAACATGGGAAACATGGATGCACTGCAGAGAAAAGGAATTACTAATGCCACAACACAAGATTTTACACCAATAGCAGGTAACTCCACTAATGCATTATTTGTCATAATGGAGGATGCTCTGACTGAAGCTGAATTCTCTATTTTGTAGAGGTGTTTCTTGTAAAACTGAGCTGTATAACCTGAAGCTGATTTCATTATTCAGTATAGTTAATTCACTGGCATTTGGGACCGAGAGGATGGAGTCATTAATTCTGTTTTATGCACAGTAAATAAATCATACATTTTTTATCACCGAAATAAAAAAGATATATTCTGCAATCAATAGCATTAGTAATAACAGAAATTCTGTAATCATTTTTTAATCTGAATTTCATTTGATGTTTTTCGATTAGCTGTGAGCCTTGTCATCCCGTTTTTATGGGGTAGAATTTCACCTGTGCATTGAACTTGTCCTCGTAAAACTTGGATATATAACAACGCTGACATTTGAAGGGTCTTTAATATTTATGAGCGGCATTTTTGTGTGTTGCCCTTCAGTATTAGAGGTTTAAAATTAGTACACTTCTAATGGAAGGAACACAAATGTTTGTGGATAAAAATGGAAGATTTATAATCTCACTGAATAAAATATCTCTAATGAATTTTGTGGAAAATGCAGTGGATGCCCTTATTACATTTATTAAGAAAAGACAAATGCTGGGATTAGCAATGCAGGTATGGTAACGTTGGTTCCGGGTTAACATATCTGGACGCCCATCTTGTAGCATTTTTTGGAGCGAAATCTTAGGGGCGAAAAAACTCTCCATGTTCGAAACAGTATCTGAAAGAACTTAATTCGTACTGGACTTAAATGTGAGAATGCCTTTACACTCGAATTTTGCTAATATAATCTTGTTTATTGTCCCAAATGCCTACTACCACTTCCATTCTAAGCTAATTATCAATTGGCATATATCTGAGGTGGATTTAATAACCTTAAAAATGCTCACAAGGAGGCAATGCAGTGAGCTTAACAATTCCCACTTATTTGAATATCATATTAAAAAAGCACTCTGAACCTCCTTTTATAAACATGAGCTGGCAATGATGGTTTTATGATATTGGAGGTTGGGCTACCATATAAATTCCCCCCAAAAGGTTTGAAACTTATGAGAAAAAAGGGATATAACTTGCACCTTGTTGCAGTCAGTCTAATAAGAGACTCTGGTTTCAACACTCAACTAGTGAACCTTCTGGCTTTTTATTCTAAACGCATTTGCCGCTTTACGCAATGCTACATGTGTAGCATTGCAATGGTTCATGCTATAAGTACAACGGTTTTGCTACCACGATTACTTTTGTTTCATATTGTGAATGTACTTATGGTTGTTCTAACAATCTTGGGTATGTTAAAGCAATTACTTAAATCTTGGATATGGTTGCATGTGTACCTTAGCTGTTTGAAGACAACCTTGTTCAACTCTCTTTGAAATCTTTAAGCCTCCTCATGGAAAAAGCTTGGATCAACGCTTGTAATGAGTAAATGTTTCTTTCCCGATTGGGGTGCCAAGGAGGCTCAATGGTGCTGGGCATGCCAGCCACTTGGCACCCCCATGACCCCTCCGTCATCACGTTGAAGTTAATGCATTTGAGGTGTGCCATGATGAACATGGCTGGGGTTTTGAAACGAGGGATGTTAGATAGGGTAAGGAGATCGTGAAATGTACGAGGGTGGCTGAGGTGGTTCGTGTTTGTTCCAGTGATGATATCGAAGGGGTTCGTGCTTGTTTCACTTATTATGATGTCAGTGGGTCCGAATCTACAGGATAATTTGAGGTCGGGAGATGCTGTATCGTCAGTGCTCGATGAGAGTTTGAGCTTTGTCCTGCGTAGATTTTTCGCCTCTATGTTTGCTTTGGTGGAAGTAAGCTCGTTTTCGTCCTTTTGCTGTGTTGTTGTACCTAGTCTGTGGGTCTATTGTTGAGGAGTCTATGTGGTGGGTCTTTGTTGGTCTTGTAAGGGGTTGTTGTTGGCTGCTGGGTTCGGCTTTGGTTGTGGGTCGTGGGTCTTGTGGTTTCTCTATTTCTTTCTTGTTTGAGAGACTTTCTTGTGGAGTCTTTTCAATTTTGTGTGGGATGCCCGTAGGTTTAGCAAGGGGTTTTTATAGGTTGGCAGGTTCGATTCTGCCTGGGTGGGGCATCTTTTTGGTCCTAGGTGCTCTCATGGTCCTCCAGCCTCTGGGGAAACTATAGACTCATTTAGAGTCTTCTGTGGAGAAGGTCCTCTTTACTCACCTCTAGAAAGTCTAAGCCTACATCGTAGGGTCGTGAATAGAGGAATGGTAGGTAGGGGATGTGGTCGCAGAACCCATGAGGATACCTGCAGTGCTTAATCTCCTACTCGGGCACGATAGGATGTAGATGATTTTGTTAGGTTTACTTGCAGCAGGTCTTTTAAGAGGCACTAGAGATCATCTCTCCTGTGCTGAGACTTGGGTGAAGATTGAGGAGGTTACCGGGGTAGACCCAATCATGGAAGACGTGCACCCATGGGCTTGGGACCTCGGTAACTATAGATCACATGAAACCAAATATTTCAAGATTTTGGCACTCTATTGGTAAGTAAAATCCTTGCTCGACAAGGTCGAGCAGGGTTTTGGCTTGGCTATAAAGGAGAGGAGGAAAGGAATATGCTAACACTCCAATTAGATGAAATTCATTTTTAGAATGTGCAAATCATTGAAAGCTAGAGTCTCATCTATAAAGCTATTACAGGTATGGATCTACCTCCATTTGCTTCACCTTTTGTTGTTGATGATGATTCTGTTCTTGGCCCCTCTTGCTGCAAGAAAGCGCTTTGCATTCTTATAATAGATGATGAATTGGGTTAATTGTTGCTATTGTTATGATTTTCAGGTTTTGATTGCATCGAGAGTAGCGAGGTGCTCTATAACCCGGTATGGGGTTTGTAACACGTAACATTATGCAACATTATGTAACGGGTCGTTCCCATGATAAAATAATTAAATATGGAAATGATATTGATTTCATCTTAAACTTAGATATATCAAGCATCGAGAGGAATCAAGTATATTGAGGTGTGAATTTTTTCTTAATGTGTAAAAAATTTAAGATAAAAGGCTCATACCTCAAGAAATTGGATCCCTCCGAGTTCTTGATAGATTTAGGTTTACGATGGGTCTAAATATTCTGCTTTGTTCTATTTATAGATTTATTGACAATTATAAGTATATGCATGATTCTGTCCACACAAAGTTTTTGAATGTTGTAGTAGCAAGGCAATTGTATAAGAAGTTCGGTCATATAGTACTACTATTTATGGTCTGGACTCCTTGAAGGTGACCATTTTTTATTTATTTTTATATTTTTCTGCATACCTTAAGAAGGTGACCATTTTTTATTTATTTTTATATTTTTCTGCATACCTTAATAATAATTATAAAATGAGCTACAATTTTTAAAGGAAAATTCCAGCCATGCACACTAGTTTTACCATTTTCTTTGCAATAACACATTATTAAAAATTCTAGCCATGCACATTGGTTTTACCATTTTCTTTGCAATAATACATTATTTTACTCTTAACTTCTTTCTATGTGCAATCTCTTTGCTTTTAAGAAAATGTTGACAAAATTAAATATGGAAAATAAAGAATGATTATTTATGTATTTTTGTTGAAAGATGATTTTATTTTATGTATCATTCATTGAGAAATATTGCTAACCCTTTGAATAATTCAAAATAATCATAAATCTGTTGTTTGACCTGGACACCTATGCATCATAAAACATACATCATAATATCGTTATGATGCAACATACATCATAACAAAATGACCAAACATGTCTAAAACTTCTTGTTTGACCTTAACACCAATGCATCATAGTACCACTATGATGCAACATACATCATAACAAAATGACCAAACATGTCTAAAACTTATTGCTTGACCTTAACACCTATGCATCATAGTGCCACTATGATGCAACATACATCATAACAAAATGGCCAGCCATGTCTAGTGCTTGACATGCCAATGCAAATGCATTGTCTTGCTTTTAATTACATATAATTTACACAATTGTAAAAACTAGTTTTGTTTAGGGTACCCTACATTCGAAACACAATTGATAGAACAAATTGAGAGAAAATAGAGATTCACAACAAAATTAGTACTACACTACAAGAAAACTAAGCCTTGGTTTATCTTCTTCAATGATAGTACTTGGTTAGTCACACAATCTATTGAGACACTTGCAATTTAGAAGAATTCCATAAGAATACGATACACCTACTTCAATTTCATCTTTGCCATATGTTTTTGGAGCTCAAGGAGGGCACTTGGAATGTAGATTAGAGCTTGTATTGGGACACAATTCTCCTAGTCATAACCATTAAAGTGATATAGGAGTGGAGCCTTTCCTTCTTCCTTGGATGACTACAAGACTTCTTAGTTGAGTCCGCTTTAATTAGGGCTTATGTAGGTGCTCTTCTAGGATTCTGGTGTTCAATTATTTGAGTGGGGAAACACACCATATGCTTCCTCTTATATGTAGGGTAGTGAGAGAATTATTAATGCCTTTTGGTGCTTATTTGTCTAGCTGCTAGACTATGTGGGAACCAGGATGTAATAAAACATACACTTCCTCATCACCATGCAAGGGTGAAATCTCCTCTCTATCCTCCATCATGATGAGGGTATGTTTGACTCTTCTCCTACACGAGAGAATTGGATTGTGTCAATGTTAGTGTGGGATAAAGCTCCAACCAGCAATATTAATGATAATGATGGGAAGAGGAGGGTGTAGGAAGGAACCCGATCCTCACTTTCCTTCAAGAGGTTTTGAAAGCTCAATGGTCATCTTACCTTGTGATGATGTTTCTAGCTTTTCCAATCAATCAACGGTTTGGTTAATTGGTTCACTCATAGGCAAATTTGAATTCTTCAAAGACTTTTACTCTACTTATTAACTTTCTTGAAGTGCTTGTCGCCTTTCCATTTAAGAGATTTTCATGCTTCGTTGTCTCCTTCAAATATTATCTTCATAACACTTATACAATTAACAATCATACAAATAGCCTCTACTTTTATTAGAAGATAATATTTGTTCTTCTTATAACTTATCTTTGTAATAGAATAATAATATCTTCTTAGCATCCATTCATATTTGTTCTTATTACAACTTCTCACAACTTACTTTATTTGTATCATTGCCCAAGAATTAGCTATGTGTTCTCATAATATAGTCCTTATGGTTTCGTATAATCTTCATGATCCTGCGAGATTGGGGCTGTCTTTAGAAAGTTAACTTGAAACCATTTCTTTTAAGGAGGTAACCCATATATTTGCCTTTTGTGACCTTTCCCTACCTTTTATTGAAGATTGATTTTTTCTTCTTTGATTATGAATGTAAAACTTAGTTGCATAATATTAAAATAAACTTCATGACAATTAAATGGCCATTATGATGATCCATGATGCAATCCCTCTTTAGATAGATTCATCTGTATTTAGTTCTTTGTAGAGATGTTCAAAGCATATCAAGTTAAATATAATTAAGAAACCTTTGATTTCATCATAAATTGTGCTCAATACCATATTTTCTATTCTATTTCCTTGGCATTCAACTTATCACAATCATTGAGTGTCCAAAACATGTAGGCATGTGATTCCCTTTTGAGTTGCTAGTTTTAGAAGAATTTTCGGTACAAGAATTTTAACATAATTATTGGACCCTTGTTCTAAACTTATCTAAAAATTGATATTGTCTAAATAAATTAAATAAATGATACCACCAACTGTATTCTTTGTTGAGGTACTTATAGTCGCTCTGTCAAAGTACCCTAGGTTCTAGATTTGATAATTTGGGGATGGGTCAATTATATTTGCATGTTGATTTTAGATCTAATATAGGTTTTTCTTTTGCATTATATTAAAAAGGTAGAATAGTCCCGTCTTTAAATATCCAAGTGTTCTAGGCTAGCCATATACCACAAGAAGTGATTAAAGAAGTCGTTTAAAATATTTAAATTCAGGGTTTTGAATCCAATTTATTAAGCATTCTTCTATTGTGCTTCCTTCCCAATTGTCCTTTCATCCCTATCAGAGAGTCTATTTCACCCCACACTTCTCTAGAATAAGGGAAAAGGCTAAGTAAGTGGTTTATGTTTTCCTTGAATTTTATGAAGAATGTACTTGTTGTGCCTAACCTTGTTCCTTTCTTGAATATTTTCCCATGTTAAGACTTTGTTTTTGATTTCCAAACACATGAAAATTTGTGCGTTTAATGGGAACTTGATTTCCCATAGCACCTTCCAACACCATTGAGCTTCCTTTGAGCTATCATAATTATACATAGCTTGAAATCCTAGTTTGAGAGTATAAATCATGAACATTGAGAGTTATTTGAACAAACCAATTGAAATTTCCATTTATTTTATTCTAACCTAACTCATTTTGTGCTTATTTGTGTAAGCCTCCCACTGATTCTTATCTTGGTATTCCAACCTTGACTACTTTTCCTTCCTCCAATCTTGATGCTATATAGAAGTTAAAGGAGAGTCAACTTGATCCAAGCTAAACATACGTTGTAAAAAATATTGATCGCTACTTTCGATAGCTTATATTTATTACAACTACCCACCCAAGGGTCTTTTTTTTTTTGTAAATAAAAGGATTATATTACTGCAATGTCACAAAATTACATGCCACTTGATGGATCCATAGTCACCATGCCTAGCTCTAAAGAGATTTACATTCTTCCCAAAATAATCCCCCCCTCCCCTAAACAAAACAACCATGTTTTTCTTGTCATGCCCCAACCCTGGTACCTACATAACCGGCCTATCCTGAACACATACATATCACTACTGTACCTATTAACAGAAGACAAAAAGAAAATAACAGAGCACAAAAACAGAGGCCTCAAACCTGATTCTGGGTTGTCGCTTCCTGATTAGATCAGTCAGCTTTGGATAGAGCTGAGCGGTTGATTTGCTTCGCCTTCCAGATAGTCGTCTTGCTTGACCCTCCTTCCTCCGCATGCACCATCCTTGGGTGAAAGAATTTGATCCCCTTCTTCGTAGCCATGATATCAATCTTTCTGTGCATAAGGCGACAATCGACGTTGTGCTCCTTCCATACTCTCACCGGTTCTTCGTCCCCTTCTTTGCAGCATTGCTGAGCGAAGAATGCGCAATAAGGTTCACGTTAACCTAGTAGAGCATGAGCAATCTATCATAGGCTGCGACCCTCCTGACCATATTACCAGGATCCACCACCGAGGCTTCAACCTCATGATGAAGCTCCTCCATGGGCATAACCTTAGCTTCCTCCCACAAGTGGTCCGTAACCGTTTCAATTTCACTCTACGTCGCCAAAGGAACAAAATCCTTGAAGAAATCGACGGCCTCCTGTGCTTGAATCTAGGTCCTAGTCACATGACCCTTCTCGCCCTTATGCTCCTCAACCCCCTTGCCCTTATCACGATAGTCGATCGAAGCCTCCCCCATCCCTAGGATTTCCCTCTGAAAGCGCTTGGGAGCCATGAGAAGAACTCAACAGAGAATCCCCTTACTGAGCTCTTGCGTTACAGTGCATAAACCAAAACCACGAACTTTAGTAGCCAAGAAATTATGCACAGAGAATAAAGAGGCCGAGATACTCCTAAGAGGTCGGATGGAAGTTGATGGAGCTGCATTTGGATATAAGGAAGGTGGTCTCATCATAATCACAACGGTTCTGTACTCTTCCATCGTCATCCATATCTCATCATCATCCCTCTTCGTACTAGGAATTAAGATGGGCACCATCTAAGTCTTAAAAACCATATATGTCCTGTGCTACGAATCTCTCGTTTCTGTCCCTTCGAGCATGGAAATGTACTTAGATAATACGTTGGATGGCTAGGCCCGAGGGAAATCATCCTGTCCTCCACAGGATCACGTGTGGCGAGACTCCTGTCTTGCAGGATACGTCATTCTCCCCCTGTCACCGTCTTGAGTGATATGGGCTGAGGCTTCCACCTTTCGGGTGGCGTCATAATCGCGGGAAGCCAACTGTCTGCAGTGAGGGACCCATTCCTCCCCCCTTAAATCGTCCATCGAACCACGCCTTTGGGCCCTACCCTCGTCCACGCTAGCATTGGCCAACAGGTCGGCCACTTGGTTGGCATCTCTGCGTACGAGGCTAAAAGACACAACAGTATGTGTAGTTACTAGGTCGCGAAGGGCGTTGAGTCTGCTAGCTAGGCACTGATTTGATGAAGTTTTCTCAGTCGTTCTGCCATTAGCAAGCCTTTTAGCCATCTAGATCAAGATGTGTGAGTCACCTTCTACAATTACAGGTAATCAGCCTTCCCTGATCGTGATCTTGAAACCGCAGAGCAATCCTTCCAGCTCTGCCGAGTTTTTGGTGTCCTCTCCAATGGAGCCATAGGGTTTATTCTAATCCTTACCCTTTCCCCTTTTACTACCTTCCAAGACAACCAATTTTCTATCAACATGAAGGCTTAAACCATTGCTTTTCGTATAATGGATACATTGTGTATGGATTTTATCAGGCTTCTAATCCAATCTTCTATTGAACTAGGCTCTACATAGTTTTGAACTAGTATTTGGTTACATAGCCCATATTTTGATATCAATCTTAACCCACTTTTGACTGTAGGTGCTTTCCCAAAGTGAAAAATATTTTTGAGGCCTCACCCCCTCTTGGTCCTTTGGCTTAGCTATTGCTAGAGTGTGGCACACACACACACATTATGAGAAAAATATTTTAAATTTATATATAATGAAATAATTCACATGCATATCAAGGATTTCTTATCGGTAGTACACAAAGGGCCACGATGGAAAGTGAATCGACTATTGAGAGTGGAGCCACTATAATGTAGTACACAAAGGGTGTTGAGAATTGTCATAGAGAAGGGTCAACCCACCAACAAACATATCGAACGCTAGAGGGACGCCATGGGTAGGTTGAGCTTGACATCAAAAGCAAAAAACATGTTCGCTAGAAAACTAAGCACCAACATTTATAACTCCACCCATACTTTTATTTTGTGACTCGGGTTCATATAAAATGAAGTGCCCACCTGCTTGGAAGGCAATTTTCTTTTGAGTTTGGACGCTAGGGAAAGATGGATTATAGAACTAGTGACGATAGATATATACAACTGGTGTATTATTTATTTCGAAGACCCCATAGAGGGGGTCAATATTTTTGAATATACAAACACTTTCTCTCTATTAGAGTCCATTGGTCCTTATAGTTCACTCCCTGTATTAATTTTAAATGACGGGGTGACACAGAAGAAAAATTTGGATAAAAGGGTTAGGGTGGAAACTCGAGGCATGTAGACAAGTTGTCTAGGTTCAAACCAGCACATTGAATCTAGATGGGATGGAGGAATGCACAAGGCTCACCTTCTCATTACACAAGGGATTTTGAAGATGTGTTTTCAAAGGACGGTTTTAGCAAAGGAGGATAAGTTTGGTGGTAGGGAATTTGTTGGGGACAAACTTGATTTGGGTTGCTTGATTAGAGGTAACTTGATCACTAGAAAGGACCTTGGTGCCATGGTTAATTTGAACTTGTGGAGAAGGAGAAGAGTTCTCAGGAAGAGGGATGGGGCACAATTTGTTGTCAAAGAAGAAATTAGGGTAGACCATAACTCATCTTATATTGGGAAAAACCAAGTGGGAAAATTTATTGGAAGGAATATGGCTAAGGAAAGATTAAATGCCTAGATGCATAACAAATGGGCATTGGTGAGTGGCTATGGATTCCCTTTTAACTTGTTATCACGTGGATGGATCAACTTCATGTTTCAATTTGAAGAGGATGAAAATTTGATTATTGGTGGTAACTAGTTCTATGGTTCATGTTTTTTAAATCTAAAGCCTTGGTGCCCTTGTTTCGATTCTAAATTTGACATAGTTAGAATCATACCCATTTGGGTGAAATTTCCAAATATGCCATTGGAATACATATCAATGAATGTATTACAATTCTAGGTAATAATATTGGAAGACCAATCAAGGTGGAATAGGCTTACACATAATATTGTAGACGGTTCGTAGCCCACAAAATGGTGGAAATTGACATTAAGGATGACGATTTTTAAACCTAGTAGATTATTTGTCAAAAAGAGGTTTTTATTTAGTCCTTGGATTACTACAATGTTCCTTTTCAGTGTCTAAGGTACCAACAATATGGCCACCTGGAAAATGAACTTCCTTTACTTTTTTTAGGAAGTTTGTTTGGAGGAAGAACTTTTTCAGAAACCCTATTTAGGTGGAGCAATGGATGAATCATACTCAAACACCATAAGAGGAGAATGGTTCTATCGTAAAGAAGGTAAAGGGTGGTGATTCCCAAGTGGGAGGTTAGATCCGTTCAAAATTTTGCGGACATCACTATTATTGAGGCCTTTATTGGTATACAAACTCTAGTTCATATTATCTCTAATACTACTTCCGTCTAATCTAGTTCAAGTTTCAGGTGCCATTGAGTCACTTGTAGTTCAAGAGGTTCAAGTTGCTCAACCCACTCATGAGAGTTTGGATAGTAGTGGTAAGTGTCTTTTGACCTATGATCTTAAGCATCCCATCGTTAATGATATTGAAAATACTATTTGAGAGGATACTTGGCTAACACTGGTAGAGGGTTTAATGAAGATATAGAGGTTTCGATCTTGGGAGGGATCCTTTCCTGTGAAGAAGACCGTGGTAGAGGAAAATATGATCTATTCCATAATAATATAGATGATGGAGGGATGGTTATAGGGGGTATAGAGTTTGACCAAAATACAGATACATACACATCTCATATTGAGACACTATTTTTTATTATCTCATGCATAGGCTAAGATGATTAAAGAAATTAAACTAGGTTGGAAATGACCCATTAGTGGGGTACTTGGAGCAACACAAACCTTGATAGGTGGCTTGACATGAATATATTGTCTACCAATATTAGGGGTTTGGGTAGTAAACCCTAAATACTAGCGAATCTAGATGTATTTTTACTTTAAGAAACTATGGGTAGTGGGGTTGTCTTCATGGGTTTTCTAACAAACTGTTATAAGGGTTGGGTGTTTACCTTCATTGATTTAGTATGACTTTTTGGGGGTTTAATTACAAGATGGAACACACTTTTTGACTCTAATAAATTCTTTTGTTGTATTTTCAAGTCTATGCATAGAAATTTATAGTAAAAGCACACGCATGTCTTTTACTAATATAAATGTCTATGGACCTTAGGAGGAAAAATATATCTTTTGGGAGAGGGTATTCAATTTAGAGTTTATCAAGGAATATATCTTTTCGGAGAGGGTATTTGATTTATAGTTTATCGAGGAAGGTATGATGATTATTGGTCGAGATTTGAATTTTACTTTCAATAGATTGTAGGTGTGGGGTGACTCATCTCATGCAAATAGGTTGGGAGAGTTATTCCTTCATCACATTAAAAGTTCTT
>LPNX010150737.1:0-101568 GCA_001517045.1 Pseudotsuga menziesii | reverse complement strand
TAACATTTAAATACTAATATAAAATAAAATAATTAATATTTTTAAAATTATTAAATAGTATTTAAATACGTTTTATATAAAAATTAAAATAATAATATTCTTAAATAACATCTAATATTCCTACAGCTTAGACTCAAAGCCTCATTATTCCTATTTTCAAAAGTGGCGATAAAGATGACCCCTCTAATTATCAGACTATTATGATTAGCCATCTCTTAGCTAAGTTATATGGTATTATCCTAGAAAAGAAGATCAATGAATGACTAGAGATGGAAGGTAAGCAGACTAAAGGCCAAGCAAGTTTGAGAAGGAATCATTCAACCACGGACCACATTGTTACACTTAGGATCATTGTAGAGGAATGTCGTAATTATAAGTTTGAGCTATTTTGTTGTTTTGTGGATTTTAGAAAAGTTTTTGATACCGTTCCTAGAAATAACGCGTGGAATAGGCTAGAGGAGCTCAAGGTTCTTTTTGAGTTGAGAGCTGCCACGATAAAGTTATACGAAAAGGTCATTGCCAAGTTTAAGAATAATGAGGTGGACAACATATATAAATTGTAATATTAGAGTTAAACAAGGTTTCCCCCTCTCCCCTATCCTTTCTGGCATTTACGTTGATAAGCTAGTTAGAAGAAGCAAGGTGTGTCAGTACAATCTTAGCTGGGATAATTATCATCCTCCTACTTTATGCTGATGATGTTGTTCTTATGGAAATGTGTCCTTTTGATCTCGACAAGCAATTAAGAATTCTTAAATATTTTTTCTCTAACATGGGTATGGCTGTTAACACCGACAAGACAAAATTCATGATTATAAAATCTAAGAAAGACACCTATGCAAATTTGATTTACGATAATAGAAAGCTATAGGAAGTGGATTCTTACAAGTATCTCGGATTTGATATTTATCACAAGCTCAATTGGAACTATAGCATTGAGAAAATGATTAATGGAGGGTGGAAAGCTTATTTTGGTCTTGAAAATAACTATAAATCAACTAATCTAGTCATGTTGGTTAAAAAAAGTTCCTCTTTGAAACTCTTGTCATCCCTGTTATTTTGTATGGTTGTGAAGCAATTTATAACTTATAACCTCAAAATTAAAAGCAATATGCCTTATCCTATTCTCTTCATAGAAGTGGGTCTTTCTCCCATCGACAACATTTCTATGACTAGGTACCTGATATACAAGAAAATTTGAAATCGCTATGTGAGAGCATGCAGCTTGCTGCCAAATCGCTGAAGAAGATCGCAACGACCAATTGATTGCTGCTCCACCTAAAGACATATGAACTTATCGTGGGGTGGAGAGAACTAGGTGGTTGATCATTAAGAGGAGATCGTTGGAGGAGTGCTGGAGTGAAGAAACAATCTTGCTGCCATTGTGTATCTCTTGTCTGTTGGTAAAGAGAAGCAAGCTGCCCAATGAACCCTGTCGTTTCATTGGATCGCTGTCGCTGCCATTCAAATCGCTGCTGAAGGACCACGGTCGCCTATCTGTAATGTAAATGACTGTGGTGGAAAGTCACATATTGAAGCGGAGATCGTTGATCGTGAAGTTTCTTACTGCTTTGAATTTGAAAATCGTCTCCCCATTAAAGAACACTGCTACCATCTATGCTGCTACTATCTGATTATGCTTTATGCAAATCCACATTGACTATACGGCTGCTCGTTCGTTGTTAGTTTGCAAATAAACCTGTGAACGGATATATCTGGTGAATGGATATATCTGGTTTAGGGCTATTTTAGCAACCTCTATGCACACAAAGAGCCCTGGTATGGCTTGCACGAGCGTCTCAAATTTCAATGGATGTTGTCTGCCTGAGAGTCGAATCACATCAAAGACCACTATTTGGGGAAGATAAATATGAAGCCTTTTTGAGTCTAACTCGACTGGCCATTGGAATACATGTTCGCTGGCGGTAAATCTCGTGCATCAGATTTAGCGTGAAGAAGATTGTTGATTGGGAAGTGTTGGACATGAAAAATTTGTGAAGTGTGTCAGTGTAGCAGTATGAAACTATACCTCCAAAATCCTTACAGTGCTTCATGGTGATAGCAATTAGAATATAGTTGTTTTATGTAATCTTTGATTCTTGTGTAATTTTTCTATTTGGTTAGCATAGTGTAATTGTGTGGAATTTCCTTAGTGTTCCAAAAGGGTTATGTGTTCTCGTGAATTTCATAAATAATTGGCTATTGAAAAAAGCATTTAAATTGCTTGTTGTACATGAAATATCATTATATAATGCAGGGGGTGCATGTTCGGTTGTACCCGACACCCCAAGAGAGTTTTTAGTCCAAGTTGTAAAGCTTAGCTATTGGCAAGCTGATTTCTCTGGTTTGTTGTAAGACCTGTTTCAGATGTTTAGAAATACATGTTGTGGTGCGGAATCACACGGTGTTATCCCTCTTATACATAGAGTGGATGTGGATCAAGCTCTAGCTTGATGTGATTAAAGGGATAGTTGAGATGAAACATTCTCAGTGTATGAAGGACTAAGTTTTATTTAACATTGATGAACCATGTAGTTGAAAAGGATTCCTAGAGAACTAGCGGTTACAATGGCCGATGACCCATCTATTCCAGTAGATTGTTTTCTTTTTATATGGACGTCAACAATCTATTTTATACAAAGAAAGGTACATGAGAAGTTCAAAGTGATGAAAGTGTCCTGAAGAACAAGGCTACTGTACAAATAAATTGGAGATAAACTTTAAGAGAGGATGTTAGAGATAATGTTTATCTTGCTTATTTAGTTGTTGATAGATGAGAGATTATCTCCAAGTTTGGTGTGTGGTTGAGATAATATCCCAACCTATCTCAGCTATATTTAGAAACTGTTAGATCTAATAACAGTTCTCTCATTTCTATATATTGAAGATATCATTTGTACATATTGTATTGGCAATAGTAATTAATTTATATTGTGCGTCACAATGTCTCATCTCTCCATTTCTATTTGCTATATGTTTCAAACTTGAAATGAGCAAGATATTTTTTTTTTAATTTGAAAATAATCTTTATAGTCATTTTAAAAGAGAATTAACCTTATTTTCATTGTTAAATAGTTGAATTTTATGTTCTCTTATTTAAATAAACATAAAATAATCAATATGAAGGTTATCTTATTATGGAACCTCACAACCATTATAGATAAATAAATGAAGAAAATCTAATTATGTGTATCAATGTGTAAGATTTTCTATTTATATCTTGAAAATTTTCAAAAACTACTAATTTAATACATAAATTTTTTATGATGAAATTGATGTTTAACTATATATATATATATATATATCAACACTTCCCTTTCGTTTTGATATGTATAAAAGAAGGAAAAACATTAGAAATGATGTGATCTCATGATGTAACCTTTGCGAGAAGCAGGAACAATACATACTTTTGTATGTAGATTTTGATTAATATAATCAGCTTTTTTCCTAAGGAATATATATAATATTTGTTTATATATATGTTTTTCTTTCGATTGACTTATGAACTTTATTTTTTTTCACACCAGAAAAGATGTAATTTTTATTCAAAAAAGAATCAAAGTTACAAAATTGTCTTTTTTCGACTTAATAGTGCATTATTCTAAAAGCTTGGCTTTCAATCTTTCTTTTAGATAGTATGCCATAGAGCATGAGACTCAAAAAAACAAAATTTTCAGGACAAAGTGACATAATCCAACAAGATCAAGACAAAAACACAACATGCTTATTTTCAATTACAAACTAAAAGACAAATATTAACCTCAAATCAACAACCTACTCATCAATGAATTCCTCAAGTGCAAGTATCCATCCATGACTTTGATAGCCCTTGTTTGAAAGATTATCAACCAATCCATTGAATTCCTGATAAATGTGAGTGAAAGAAATATGGGAAAACTTGTCGAACAATTCACGAACTTTAACTGCCCACTTATCGAGATGCATAATTTGCAAGCTCGAAAGGCCAACTACCCAATCAATCACAACTCTCAAATATCTAACAATCTGGACATTGAGGGTGCCTCTTTACTGAGTAAACCATACAATCCCCCAAAGCATAAGGAGTTCTGCCTTTGTGTTGGTACCATGATCGACACCCAACCTCATATAAACATGATGATCTCATTTAATATTTAGTACCATATCAACTTCGCAAGGACCCTCCTTCTCAACACCATCGAAGTAACCACTGGGTATAAGGTCATCCAAATAAGGCATCTTTGGAGATCTAATCTTACGTTTGTTCATTTCTTTAAAATATTCATAAAAGTAGTTGATAATTTTTGAATAGACATGGAAAACTGAAGGCTTGATATCATAAAAAATATACCTATTTCTGGCTTTCCAAACCTCCCAAACTAAAAATAAAGGAAGCTCCTTAAATTTTACTTTTTTTTTTGTGAAACCATTTGAACATACAATCCTGCAAATTTGATAGTTCCCAATCATCCTGAAAATGTAGTAGTGTACTTAAATTTGACCAAAAGATAACGAATTAATGTTGAAATTATTGGTTTTATAAGAAAAGTTATAGTTTCTTGGTAAGTCGTAAAATTGTTATTATTATGACCAACATAGATCCATCTTAAAGCTTGATCTATCAAGCACCGAGAGGGATCCAATTTTTTGAGGTGCATTTTTTTAAAATTTTATATTCAAGAAATTTAATCCTCTCTTGCTTGATAGATTCGGGTTTAATTTTTATTTTTTAATTTAATTTTATAGGTAGACATGATGTTTTAATTACGTTTCTTATTTTTTTATTTAATGAGTTGACATGAATTTTTTAATTACTTTTTTTTTTTAAATTTTATTTTTGGAAATGTAACATTATGTTATTTGGGAGACATGTGCAGGGGAGGGGGGTTATTTTTGACCCCACAGGAAATGTTGTTTCAAATTTTGCGTGTGGCCTGGGAAGAAGTACTAATAATCAAGTAAACGATATCCTCTACATCTAGGATTGAAGGAAACAATACGTTTAGGAATCTGATGGCTAGTGGTGATAGGAGACACTCTCCTTATCATTTTTCAAACTAGACATCGACAATAGATTGTAGATAAAATAGAAAGTATACTTCACAAATGCATTCTTCATCTTCTTCAGCAATTTCTGAATGTCAAACTCCATCATGTGCGCAGAGAACATAATGCTATTCTAGACAAATTAGCTAATGAAGCCTCACAATTGCCTTGTGGGGGTTTAAAAAAATGGGGGTCAATCTATATCATGTTGGATCCCCTAGATAATATGTTGCAAGTCGTGCAGTCCTCCAATACCAAGATTCATGTTGTAACAAACTTAAATAATAAAAACAAACAATAATAAAATAATAAAAATAATAAACCCACACACACACACACACACACACAATAATAATAATAATGATAATAATAAATAATGTCTTTATGGAAAATACATGACTATTAATGAAAGAAAATATAAATAACGGACCCTCAATTGTAACTTATCACGTATCTATCAATTTATACATCATTTTTATCTACGGATATGTGGGTTATTTCGGAATTTACGGGTTCATTCCAAGTTAATTGATAATATCCAACTATGGATCTTACAATGGTATCAGAGCGAAGTTACCATTCTGGCTTCTAGGGTTTCCCTAAAAAATAGGACTGTGTCCTTAAAAAAAGAAGGTAAAAGTAAACCTTCCCCCAAATAAAGGTAAAAGTTAAAAAAAAGGTAAAAGTGAAACCACAGGTGGTTTATTAATAAGTAGGTTTGGGTTTGAATATAAAAGTGAATAAATTTTTTTTTTTTTACAAGTGGGATGCCAGGGCCTTACAATGCATATTCCAATAGTCTATGCCGAACTTCCTCTTCA
The DNA here is from genome assembly GCA_001517045.1 of Pseudotsuga menziesii. NCBI lineage: Eukaryota > Viridiplantae > Streptophyta > Pinopsida > Pinales > Pinaceae > Pseudotsuga > Pseudotsuga menziesii. The sequence continues at coordinate 95,722 of LPNX010150737.1, read as the reverse complement.
GCTTGGCAACTATGAGGATTACTGTGCTTGATCTCATCAGAAATAGCTTTCCCAAATCTGAAGGTGCGTACGTAATGGGCGGCTGAAGCAGCTTTAGCCTTAGGGAATCGCATAATTTGAAATTTCTCCATTGACTATTAGTTGGCTTTTGTTCAGCAGAGTGCCACGGTTGGCTTCAGCATCCGTCAGGCTATTTATATTCCTTAAAACATGAAGAGCTTTAAAAGTTCTGAAATGAGACAAAAGGAGAAGAATTTTCCTGTAAATTTGAGCAAGATTGATATCCGCTGGCATCTTCTTAGAGTGTAAAGCTTTAATAATCAATCTGGAGTCACCAAAAATAGTGAGCTTTTGAATGTTCAGCTTCCTTGCTTGACTTAGACCCTGCCACAATGCCAGATACTTAGCTTGATTGTTAGAGGCGAAGCCTAGTCCCCAAGCGTAGGACAGATGGAGCTTTCCAGATGGCTCAAAGATGATGCCTCCTCCCCCATATTGACCGGGATTCCCTTTCGAGGCCCCATCAAAGAAGAGGCACCATTCTTCAAGCGCTGATCTCCACTTAATGAAATCCTGTTCTTCCAGCCTGATTTCCCAATTTGCCTTTTGAAGAGGTTTGCTGGTTTCCTTGCTTTGATGATTCGGATAGTACTCCTTGAACCAGCATTCTTCATCAGCCGAGAGGGTGGCCGTATTGCTAATTCCAGGCCTGGTATTTAAAGTTTCTGATAACATGATCTTAGCTTTGACAACAACTTGAGTAGGGAGTCTGCTGATCTCCTTAAAGACTCTATTGTTCCTCTCCAGCCATATTTTCCAGCATAGAAATTTAGGAATCCACATCCACGTGTTCTTGAGGAGGATTTTTTTGCTCAGATTGAAGGGAGAGAGGGAATTCGAACAACTGATAATCTCCATTACTGACTTTGGTAAACTGACAACAATTGGCCAAAGCATAATTCTCTAGAATTCATGAGTGAAATCGCAGTGGATGAATAGATGCTCGACTGTCTCCTTAGCGCGATTGCATAGTGGGAAACATGATGGCCCTTCCCATCCTCTTCGCCTGAGGTTATCGCTGGTCAAAATGCTATTATGGAGCAGAGACTAAATGAAAATGTCATTTTTGGGATTGACGGAAAGTTCCAGAGGGATTTCCACGGCCTAGGATTTGGAGGAACCCAAGGAATCTCCAGAATTGCAGCGTAGCCTGCAGCTGCTGTATAATTTCCCGATCTTGAGCCCCAGCCATGTTTATCTTTAGTTCTGGCACTTATGGGCGATTTCCCCTGAAGGAGATCCAGCAATTTTAGCGCTTCCTCCTTAAGATTGTTTGGATAATCACCCAGATTCCAGCTTTCCCAGGCTTCATTGTCATCGTTTTTCCAAGAAGAAATGTCCCATAGAGTGCTGCAATTGTTGGCATTAAGCCAAGCTTTGATATTCTCCAACTCGTTAACTCCATTGAGAGGCTGATCCCCCAGAATAGAGTCATCCCAAATTTGAATTTTTGCTCTGTTCCTTGGGATCCACGTGAGATTTGAGGTGAAGTGTGGGAGAGCCTTTTTGCAGAGCGAGAAGATCGAGGATCCATTCTGCACTTTTGTGGGCTTTTCCAGACATCTTTCCTTATCTCCTGTAAAGTATTTTTTCCGAAGAATTTGCTTGCTCCAGGTTCTTTTCCCACTGATCATGTTCCAGATAATTTTTCCACCCATGGCAAGGTTTTGGGTGGCCACATCTCTGATTTGAAGGCCCCCCTCCATTTTTGGCTTCTTGACCCTGTCCCAGCTCACAAGGTGCAGTTTCTTTTCATTGTTTCTGCCACCCTCCCAAAGAAATCGACGGAGCAGCTCATTAATCTAATTTGTTATGGTTTTGGGAGCAAGAAGAACCGAGCATTGGTAGATAAGAAGACTGGTAAGGACAGAGTTCATCAAGATTACTTTACTTGCTTTGTTGAGCCAATTTGCTCCCCACCCGTGGATTTTGTTTTTTAGCTTGTCCAGCATGGGCAGCCAGTGAACAACTCTAGGGGAAGCTTTAATGATTGGAATGCCCAGGTAGGTAAATGTATCCCAGGTTGTGATGCCTTCCATTTCAAGAATCCGGGATAAATCCAACATTTCTTGGGGAGAAAAATTCCAACCATAGATCTTACTTTTATGGAGATTTATTTCACTTCCAGAGCTATTCCTGTAGAAGTCCAGTTCTGATTTGAATTTCCTAGCGGTATTGAGATTGGCCGCACCCAATAAAAGTGTATCATCAGCGAACTGGGCGTGGTTGACATCCTTAACCTTTGGGACAATTCTGATGCCTGAGAGAGATCTGTTTTGGAGATTTCTGTTCATTTGGAAGATTAGGACAGTAGCTTGGATGACAAAGAGCACAGGGGAAAGAGGGCAGCCTTACCTTAGGCCTCTTGAGGCCCTAAAGAAGCTGGTGGGATGTCCATCAACCAACGGAGCTATCCAAGGGTCTGAAATGCAAGCTTCAACCCACTCTATAAATTTCTAATTGAACCCAAAGATGCTCATGCCTGCAAAAAGGAAATCGTGCCTGACTCTGTCAAAAGCATTGGCCAGATCCATCTTTACTATCATGCCTTTCTCCTTTTTCTTATAGCTGGTATGAATGGCTTCTTGGACTAGAATAATATTGTCCAGAATTTGTCTTCCTTTCACAAACCCGCCTTGATTTTCCGGGATCAATTTTGGCAGGAATCTTTTAAGTCTGTTAGCCATTATTTTGGTAATGATTTTATATCCTGTATTGCAGAGGGATATAGGCCTAAATATGCTGAAGTTCCTGGCACCTTTTTCTTTAGGGATAAGGGCCAAGAACGAGGAATTGGTGCTGCCCCCCAGCGCGGCTTGGTGCAGTTCTGAGCCTTCTTAACCATTCTGTACAAATCTGTTTTGATGATGTCCCAGCAAGAAATGTAGAATCGGGCTGTGAATCCATTCGGTCCCGGAGCTTTGTCTGGTTCCATTTTAAAGAGGGATTTCTTGATTTCCTGAATACTTACAGGGCTGTTCAGCAGCTGGTTATCATTCTTATCTCTACTTCAGTGGAGATAAGAATACCACTGAAGTCCTTTATGACTTGATCTTGTATCTGAATTTCATTGATGGATTTGTAGATTTGCCTGGCCTAGGCTTGCTTGTGAAAGAAAGTGGTATTCTTATCTCCAGCTTGGAGCCAAAGCATCCTTGACTTGGCTCTCCAGTAGATTTCCTCTTCTTTACAAGCTTTATGGTACTTTCTTTGCAGTTCAGCTTCTCGATTGAGCAAGCCAAGAGTGACTGGGGACTCTTCAAAGACTAATTGGTGCCGTTCCAGGGCCTTCTGAGCTCTTTTCCTTTCATCCGTAGGAGATCTTAGACCTTTGGCCCAAGCTTTTAGATCAGCTTTGAGTCTTCTGAGTTTCTTTTCCCAGACATAGAAGGGGGATCCATAAACAGGTTCTTTCCAAGAATTTGACACAATGTCAATGAAGCCTTCTAGGTTTACCCAGATTGGGCTGAACTGGAAAGGAATGGGGCCTAAATTTTTCCCTGGAGAAAGGGAGAGCGAGATTGGTTTGTGGTCAGAGGTATAATGCGGGAGGATCTTGGAGGTCACCATAAGTCCAAGAGTAAGGAAGGAGAATGAATAAGGAAGCGGTCTAGGCAGGCAGCTATATGGCCAGGCCCTATTCTTTTATTGGACCAAGTGAATTTCCCTCTGTCAGGAGTAATATCTTCAAGATCCCAATCCAGCATCAAGTCTTCCACCCACTCTCTTGCTGGATCTCGGACAATTGATCCCCCTTTTTTCTCGGTCAGAGCAAGGGTTACATTTAAATCACCGGCAACTACTAAATTTTCAGGATTGTGCTGGTTAAGAAAAAGTTTTAAGGAGTCCCGGCACTCTTTTTTCTTTGCATAAGAGACAGGAACATACATATTAAAAATACTTACGAGATGGCCAGATTCTTTTTGGAGCAGCTTGGTGAATAACCAGTGAGTGGTTCCTTCTTCTTCTACAAGATCGAGCTTTGTAGAGTCCCAGAACGTTGCCAAGCCTCCCGATGCTCCTCGTGCACTCACAGCCCTACTCGGGCCTTTCTTCCAGAACGAGTTACTTGCTCGGAGGAGAGCCTCCTCCTTCATTTTCGTCTCCTGGATTAGGAGGACTTCTGGCATCATTGCTCTTACTAAATCCCTTATAGCTTCTTCTTTTATAGTGCTGCCTAGTCCTCTGCAGTTCCAGGAGATGTATTGCATTATTTACCTGGTTGAGGGGGGTGGCCCCCTTTCGGGGTTTTCCCTAGTTTCATCCCCGATTTGGTGTTCATCATTTCTGGAATGGTATGCTGTGAGCCTTGAACCACATCCTTGTAGGACTGCTCTTCCCTTCTTTTCTTCTCGGTTTTTCGTCCCCGCTTTGGCTGGTTTGGGGTGCCTGACGGGCTGCTTACTTCGGTATCTCCTTCTTCTGATGATTTAGCTCCTGTTTCTGATCCCAAGCTTATATGTTCCTTTGACAGAGTGGAGATAGCAGGTTGGGGGACTGGGTTGATTGGGGCTAGTGGTGCTCGAACTTCTTCAATTTCTGGAACGTTGGTGGGGGTTTGAGCTTCATTAGGAGTTTCTTGAGGATTAGTTTTTGAGTTGCCTTCCTTTGGAGGTTCTTGGGTCGTTTTCTCCTTGCTTTTGGTACTATTTGAGATTTTCCCTTTCTTTACTTTCCACCAGCCTTCCGCATCTTCTTTCCCCGCGGCCAGTTTGGGACAGTGCCTTTGGAAGTGGCCGTGCTCTTGGCAGTTCCTGCACTTGAATGGCAGGTGCTCATAGTCCAGTTTCTGATAATGGGTCCAAGATCCAACTGTTAACTTAAATGCCTCCGGGAGGCTGGCTTCTAGATCCACTTCAACACAGATTCTGGCAGAGGTATATTGTCCTTTGTTGTCGGCTTTGTCAATGAAGCGGCCGATTTCGTTTCCTATTCTCTGTAATGAATCGAAGTCCCAGCAGTGCACCGGAAGATTAGGGAGCCTGACCCACACCGACACCTCTTTGGGGAGATCTACCGTGGGGTCAAAGTCTGGCGTCCATTTGTTCAGGTAAAGGCCCTGTGTCCCCATGAAGTAGGGGCCATTTCTGAAGTTTAAGTCCTGATCTTCTTCTGATATGAATTCGAAAATAAAAAACCCTCTCCCAACTGGATAGCAAGTCACTCCATGTTTCAGGTTGGGCTTCCAGTTCCTTTGTATCCAGTCATCTGTGGTCTTGGTGGAAGGCCATAACCCCATAAACTGACCCACTAGACCTCGCTTAGCTAGAGCCAAAGCTATTTTCATTGGTTTTTCTTCAGGAAGGGCGATTTCATGGATTTCCTCCAGTTTCTTGATAAATTTTGGGATCTCCGGGATAGTGGAATTCTTTCCTTTGCTAGTGAGGAGCCTTCTGAAGGCATCCTCATCCGATCTCAGGGGGGGGGACGACCTCCCCTCCCCCAGGCACCGCCATACCTGCTCACTCTCACCAGCGATCAACCCTAGCGCGCAGCTCCCAACAAAACGCGTCCTCGCCTATATCAAAAAATAAGACATGTTCATCATTCCCTATAAAAGTGCATAAAAATTACTACTAAGAAACAAGTGAGATTTGAACTTAGGTGGGGAAGGTAACACTCATTCCTCCCAACCACCCAATCTACTGGCACATTACAAAACTTAAGGGGAAAAAAATGCTAAATGTGCATAATAATTGCTACTAAGAAGCAAGTGAGATTTGAACTTAGGTGGGAAAGGTAAGAATCATTCTTCTCAACCACCCAATCTACAAGAAGTCTTTAGGGGAAGAAAATTAATTATTTCAACCTTAAAAAAAACATTATTATTATAATAATTACTTAATAATTGCATTAAGTACAACTATTAAATTACAAGAGTAAAGAAAAACAAGACAAAATCGAAGAAGACAAGAAGTCATTCAAAAGGAAAACCAACTATTGTTAAAGAACACTAGAAGTCAGGAATTATGGTGAAGTCTAAATCAGAATTGCAGTCCCAACTACAAGTAGCAATTCACAAAGTATTTGACATGACGAAGCTCGATATTTCTAAGGAATTAATGAGTAGAAAATATACCAATCAGAATCTACAAAACCAAAAAATCATGAAAGATGTAGTCGAGAATAAAGAAGAAATAAAATGATTAAACAATATCATCAAGGACAAAGATGACAAAATCACGAAAATTCAGACAAAAGTAAAATGCTAAGAAACATAGAATTTCCGCCTTCAGCAAAAGATTGAGGAACTCTAGCAGAAAGAGGGAGACTCAAAAAAACCGCACAAGTTGGAAATTACGAAATTCAATAACACATTAACAAGTAGTATTGAATAAATATATAGATTAATAAATCATAACAAAATATTAATTACGAAGATTAAAAAACTGAACATAATTGCAAGAAGGAACAATCCAATGAATACCTCAAAGGAAGAGTTCTAGAAAACCAAGAAGAAACCAACGCCTAAAGAATCTTAATCAAGAACTAGAGAAACAAATCGAGAAGTTAAAATAGGACGAAAAGTCGCAAGACAAAAGGTTCGAGAAGATTCAGAGTAAAAACAATCTACTAGAGAACAAAATAGCGCAAATCTAGATATAAGCATCTAGGCTCTCTGAAAAACAAATTCAAGTCGAGGAAGTGAAGGAATTCATCGCTGCAGTTCGAAAGGAAGAAAAACGAACAAAACATATGCCTTACAAACATCCCAATTATAATCATCAGTTTGACCAACGACGGGGTCAAAATGCGTATTCACAAAAGAGTTATGTTGACAAGCAAACATTTCGACATACTAAGCAACAATTGAGACAACCCGTTTCCCAAAGCAATCTCGGAGGTTCAATCAAAATAGATCTGGGATGGACCACAACAAATACGATGCGACAATTCTCTTGGGGAATTCGTAACTCATATCGTCTTATCTCATCAAGTGTCGCAAAGGATCCAGAGATGACAGTTCAAGCAAAATCAAATGTTGTTGTCAATGAAGCTTCGAGGACAAAGCTTCCCTTAAGGGGAAGACAATTTAACAAACTTAAATAGTAAAAACAAACAATAATAAAAATAATAAAAATAATGATAAACATCAACACACACACACACACACACACACACACACACACACACAATAATACTAATAATAATAATTAATAATGTCTTTACGAAAAGACATGACTATTAATGAAAGGGTATTTCGCCAAAATATAAATAACGAACCCTCAATTGTAACTTATCACTTATCTATCAATTTATACATCATTTTATATCTACGGATATATGTGTTATTTTAGAATTTACGGGTTCATTCCAAGTTAATTGAGAATATCCAACTATGGATGTTACACATGTCTTATCAAGAATTATCTCCATTAAATAACGACACTTTCATATTATGGTATCTTCAATGTGCCCGGAATGTGGAGGTTAATAGGAATTTGGTTTTACGAATATTCATGGGAATGTCTTGTTAACACATTTGTGATTTTTCCCTGGGCGTTTGAAGGCAAGAAACTTCATTGGTAGGTTTCATTTTGTTAAGGGTAGTATTAACTTTGACGGGTCTCTGTGATCCGCGACGAGCCTTGCCATCCGTCAGTTGTGTTGGAGGAAGTAGACCTTTGAGGATTTCAACTCTAGAATGGTGTTGTGCAATGAAGTGGATGTTCATGCCTTCTCCTATGCATGAGGAGATAGGATTTCTAGATTAAAACGTGCTACTAGTGAGGATTCTCAACTTTAGGTAATTTTTTCTTTAGATCGACCAGGTTCTACTTTTTCTTTTGTCTGGAAGGTTCGGGATACTAGGATCTGGGAGGACACATTAATTTTTCTTTTTGGTTTGGGAATTTTTCCCTTTGGTGTTGGATGGGTTGAGAGGATATTTCTCTCTTTGTCAATTTTTTCTAGTGGTTGAGAAGAAGCACCATGTTTGTTTTTGAGTTGGGCGAAACCATGACCATTTAGGGGTGGTTTGGGTCTAGGTGGATCATTCTGTCGATCTTGGCGGTGGTGACTGTAATTTGATTCTTTTGCTTGGTAGCTGCAGTGGTCAAGTTTGTATAGGAATTAGATGTAGTGAAGGGATTTGGGAATAGACACTGCTATAATGGAGTTTGGAAAAAGGATAGAGGATATCATGGAGAGAATTAGTGATACAGGAGTGAGTATCCATGATATCTGCGATTAATTTATGTGGATGAAAGATCAAATGGAATGATTAATAGATGTTGTTCATCAGTTAACTTCCCATGTGCATGTTCTGGATGGTCGTTTGGATGAAATAGAACAAACTTCTCAACAAATTTCGAGCTTCACTTTGGAATGGATGTCCATCTTGATGATGCTTAAGGGAATTTTCATGCTTGTGATTGCAAGTTCAAACAATTCTGAAGACTTTTTCCAAGCATGGAGACCTTATAGTAGGAAAAAATTCCATGATTCATGAAAATTCAGAAGATAAGAATGTTGTTGGACGCTTTGCTATGCAACTAGTTCATGTTGATGTAATTATCTCTAGTTTAGAGGAGAGAGCTGAAAATTCTGAAGATAGTAAGGTAATCAAACTATGGATAGTGAGGAAGCGGAGGCATTAAAGGAAATTTGGGATCTAAGATTGGTCTCATAAGAAAAAGAGCCAACAAAAATGGGCCTTATAAAAAGATAGACAACCAATAGAATTTCAAGAAAAGAGTCAACCATAATGGTTGACTTGGCATATTTGTCATAAAAAACACTATTTTCCCTCTTTATATTTTCAACATATCTCCCTGCGGTTTTTACTCAAATTTCGAGCGAAAGAACTGATTAGATGTGTAATTCAATTCCGTATCCTACAAGTACACATAGTGCATACTTTTGATGGACCCACCCCACAAAAAACGAGAAATACATTTTAAACACGTTTTTAAAATGTATTATATTTTATATTTTTAAATGTATAAATGAATTATTGACTTTTAGTTATGATCAAATCACAATTATTTATAATTGAAATTATATTTTTAAATGTATAAATATGAACATGAGTAAATGTAATCTAAATATAGTTACAATCAAATCATAATTTTTTATAATTGAAATTGTGTTTTTAAATGTATAAATAGATTGTTAAAACGTTTTAAAATGTATTTCTCATTTTTCATGGGGTGGGTCCATCAAAAGTATGTAGTGTGGGTACTCATTGGATGCAGAATTAGACTACGCATCCAATCAGTGCTCCTGCTTGAAATTTGAGCAAAACTGCAGGGAGATATGTTGAGAATACGAAGAAAAAAATAGTTTTTTCTATCTTCTTCCAAAGCTCACAAATATTATTTTATTATTTTGACTATTATTTTCCTTAGGAGACCCTTTTTAGACCCTAAATTCCTCTAATGAAAACTCTTGGTATACCCAGGACGAGGACGCTCAAGAGACCATGGAAGAGGATCAAGATGATGATGTTGCAAGTCAAGAAGAAGATGTTGAAGATGAAGATGTTGAGAACAATTCAGAAGATGAAGAAGAAGACACTTATGATGTCTAGGTTTCAGACAGTGATACTAGCATTTAGTCTATCATTTATGAAGTTATTTGTAGGTTGCGTTTATGACAATTTATAAGAATCTATAGTAGCTTAAGGATTTTATTTTTTCCGCCAAAGTTTATTTTCTCATGGATAACTGTAATTAAGATATCTTCTGATTGTGATATTGTTCAACAACAACCTCTAAAAGTTTTTTAATGAATTTTGTACTGTTACACTGAAGTTTTCAACTTTTTATAAATACAATCTTAACAATTTTTATTAAAAAATAAAATGTAATGTCACGTTACATTACATTGCATTACCTTATGTGACAACCTCTCCCCTATAACTAACTATAAAGTACCTAGCTCCTCTCAATATATATAATATTTATTTTAAATAGTTTTAAAGAGGATCTCAAAATTGATTCACTTTCCTTTTGTTTTTACCCTATAAAAAAATAAAATAATAATCGAAAATCGAAATATTCAAATGACTAATTGAAATTGTATCAATAAATATTAACTCAATAATTTGGAATCACATAATATCATAAACAAATATGTAAATAAAAAACCATATTAAGTTAATAACAAAAATATGAACATGAGTAATAGTAATATATATTTAATTATGGATCCGATAGTATAAATCACAATTTTTTATAATTAAAATTGTATTTTTAATGTATTTTGTGAAAATAATAAAAAGAATATTATTAAAATTAATTTAAATATTATTTATTTTTTTAATTATGATTTAATCACAATTATTTATAATTGAAATTATATTTTTAAATACATAAATAAATTATTGACTTTTAGTTATAATGAAATTACAATTTTATATAATTAAAATTATATTTTTAAATATACAAATATGAATATGAATAAAAATAATCTAAATATAGTGACATTCAAATCATAATTATTTATAATTGAAATTGTGTTTTTAAATATATAAAATAGATTGCTAACATTAATAAAAAAACATTATTATTAAAATTAATTTAGATATTATTTTGACATTTTTAATTAAGATTAAATTACAATTATTTATAATTGAAATTATATTTTTAAATTTATTGATTTTTTTAATTATGATCCAATCATAATTAATTGAAATTAAAATTTAAATGTATTAATAAATAAATTTTTTAAATATATTAATAAATTATTGGTGTTTTTGAGAAATTATATTTTGAAATGTATAAATTGTGAACTTGAATAAAAGTAATAATATTAAAATTAATTTAAATATTATTTTTCATATTTATAATTATGATTTTATTATAATTATTTATAATTAAAATTATATTTTAAAAAATATAAATGAATTAATAGGAGGATTGTTAATTTTTTTGGAATAATATGTTTTTAATTTTGCAAAATTCTAATTTAATTATGTTTTGATGAAGATTTTAATAATAAAAATTCATTCAACAAGCTTAGAACCCTACTTAACCTAAAATTCAAAAACTTAATAAATATAACATGGATTTTGAAAAATTCTTATCTTATCCCCAAAAAAACCTGCATAGACAACATTATTGACTTTTAGTTATAATCAGATTACAATTATTAATTATATTTATTTTTTAATGTATAAATAAATTATTGACTTTTAAATTGTTGCTTAAAAATTTATTCTATGAGTGACATCAGAGAACCTGATTACATTCAAATTATATAATCTTGACCATAGTTTTCACCATTTGACGAATATATGTTCATATTATAATACATGTGCTGTACATTTTCCATGAGACAACGAGACTTTAAATAAATTGTGAAGAAGTAAATGGCGGAAGCTTCTGTAGGACATTTGGAACAAATACTACTTTGAACTTCTGTTACACGCAATTGCATATTTCAAGATAAGCATGCACTTTGCCTTGACTTGCTCATTCAATACAATTCTTTATAATGACTTATCGCAGGAATTTGCTTTTGGCAGCTAGTGGAGAGGGAGATGGTTGATATATTTAGCCTGCCAAGATCCATTTTACAGTGAAGAAAACATCTGAACGCAGCCTTGAATCGTTAGAGGGTGGCAAATGTAAATTGAAGAGATTTGAATTACTTTTGCAGTGGAGAATGGAGAATTGGATTAAGGGCAGCTTTTGGATGGCTGTACTTTTGGCTACCGCCACAGTACAGACATCTTCATCTTCTGCAAACAGCTTGCTTGCGCCTTTGGCAGGTATAACAACATTAATTCCTATAAATAGTACTCACAGCTTTTCTTGTTTCGTTTCTGTAAGGGAGTGGGGAGTGAGTTAAACTCTAGACCATTTGCATAAATAGTACTTATAGCTTTTCTTGTTTCATTTCTGCAAGGGAGTGAGTTAAACTCTAGACCATTTGCATTTTTGTCTGTGAAATTTGCTGAAATTTAGGGAGAGAATTTTGGCTGAAAATGTGATTTTGGTCACTGAAATTACAATTTTGGTTGAGAAAATGGTTTGCTGAAATTTAGGGAGGGAATTTTGGCTAAAATTGTTTTTTGGTCACTGAAATTACAATTTTGGTTGAGAAAATGGATTCAGCCTCCCCATAATCCCTAGGTAGCTACAGTATGCAATTTCAGCAATTCTTGCAAGATTTTGGTGAGAATTTTGACCCGAACAAATGTTCTAAAGTTTAGATCACTCCTACAAGCACGTAAAATAAATTTAATGAGATTATAACTCAGAATTTTTTTGCAGATTCTCTGTGCAAGGGCATCAATTGTGGGAACGGAACCTGTGTCACAACTTCAGAATATCCCTTTGTCAAATGTGACTGTAATGCAGGGTGGAAACAACCCACAGCACCCATCATTATTCCTTACCTTGCCTGCGTTATACCCAATTGTGAGCTTTGAATATTTTACCTAATTTATTGAATTTGTGTCCTTAATAGTATATTAAGGATGTTAACAGTTGGTAGTATGTTTTAGAAATGCAAAATATGAGTATTCCAATAAGTTGAATTTATGGGAAGGCTGATGCATAGTTTCGATTTTATATACAAAGTGTTTGTTTAGAGTTTCAATTCTATATACACAATCATTTCAATAAGTTGGATTTATTGCAAGGCTGATGTATAGTTTCAATTTTATATACAAAGTAATTGTTTAAAGAGTAGCAAGGTTTTTTGTTTTAAAAAAAATGCTGTTACTAGGCCTTGTGTAAAATAACTTAAAGGGCATGTAACGGGGTTTGGGTCACATTAACCTTTATGATGGTTGGATTTTTGGGTATCTCCTCTCAACTAAGTCACCCTTAAGTGGATTGAACTAGAACTGCTAGTGCTGTCTTTAGGAGGAGACTCACACGTTAACCGAATAAGCTAACTAAATTTGATTAAAGTACATGATTTCTTTTCACAAATTTTAAATAATATTTTTTTCTCCTCATGCCCTCCTCTACCTCTACCTCTACCTCTACCTCTACCAAATATTAAGTCCAAAATATAAATTATTACCCCAAATATTCTTTGATAATGAATTGTTTAATTTATATATATGTGCAGGTAGCTTAGATTACAATTGCAACAACAGTGTAATTGGTGCTGTAGCACCTAGCCCGTCCATTGTTGGTCATCATGAGATAGGTGATCTGTTGAGACGTAAGTATATATATATTGTGAAATTGATTAAAATTAAACACTCTCTTATAATATAATAGCTCTGATAACTATGAGTTTCCAAAATGATGGACATGGAAATTATTCAGCTTGCTTATACGACGTGTGCGGTGGTGGAAAGTGTATTGGTAAAAGCGATTATACATACCTCTGTCAGTGCAATTCGGGATATGGAAATCTCATGAACTGGACTATGGGCTACTGTGTTAAAGAATGTAAGCTTTCTTACTTTGTAACTATTTTTATCAAATATAGAGATGGATATTTTTATATGTTTGACAGTAGTTTAAAAGCCCTCCCTTATTATTCTTTTATCCATGTCAATAACATTCTTGGTGCTGTAAATTTTCAATTCAAAGATTGTTCAAGTGATTATCAAGAATTCCTTCATAAAGGTGGAGACATAATCTAAAATTCTAGTTTTAGAAGGCCAAGTTCAAATGGCCATGGTTGCTAACAAAGAAGGGTTTTTCAATATATAAAACGCTAATAGAAACAAAGAATGTACAGGCAGTTTTCAGTTAGTGTTATTTATTGCTAGAAGATTATTAAATCTTCATACTCAAACATACCTGAATTCAATGCTAGTAAATATTGTTTGTATAAAGATTTGTTACAATTATTCAGATTCAACGTCTTACTTCACTAGCATAAGTGACCTTTATTTACTTATATATATGTATATATTTTTCTAGGCAGAGATAAATGATTCTAATTGAATGAAGTGTATTAGCATTCTATTTATGTTCTTATTTGGAATGTATATATTCTATTTATGTTTTTATTTGGATTGTATATATATATATATATATTTTGCATAGATAAATGATTTTAATAGAATTAATGAATTCTTTTTTTTATTTATGTTTTAATTTAGATTTTTCATAATTAATATAGATTCATCTTAAATCCCAAATTATTTATGTTTTAATTTGGATTTTTCATAACTAATATAGATTCATCTTAAATCCGAATTGTTTTACAGCATGTAGATGATCCAATTTAGATCCAATATCTTGAGATGTATTTATTTATTTATTCTCTAGGTAATAGATGGCAGGCTACATGATTTTTTTAAATTATTTTTTGTTTTTGATAGATTATGAGCTTACGAGATTTTTTTATTATTACTTTTTATTTTTGAGAATATTAACCTGGTTGGGATGTATAGCACCTGGCTACTACTAGTTGCAAATCACATTTTCCTTTGCCCAAAATGGTGTCCTATATTAAGAAGAATTGCAAGAATTGTAAATATAAGTAGTTAACATTTTTATAATTAATTTTTATTGCGCCTAAAAGACCCATTCTACAGCCTAGTAAGACTAGATGTGTAAGTCATTCAGTACTCATCCTATAGCTGATAGATGTACTTTATAAAAAATAATAAAATGTTATAAAAAATAACATGCAGACTTAACTTAGTCTTAACTTAGGTTTAAATATTTTTTAGAATCACATATATAACACTACAAATTAGAAACATAAACATTCTATTCACATTTTCTCAACATTTCTGTTTTAAAAAAAGAAGTTAAAAAACTTTGCAGTTCTAGAGATTTGATCTCTTTAAGCTCTTGGTACATCTTTTTATGATCAGTCTATGCTGGTTTTTAATGACAGAAAAATTAAAAGAATTATAAATATAAATGATTGAGATTGCACTATCTAAATAGAATAAAAATAAGAGTAATTTGAACGACTGAATTAAAAAAAAAAAACTTCATAAAATTCCTGATTAAAACCATTTTTGCAGACTAAGATAGACTACCTATATAGACTTACTAAAAATGTGAATTACAGGTTCAATTGAGGGAGAGTGCTCGCGCCTTGGCGTCACAGTAAGCTCAAACGTCTCAAATGTGCAAACCCCAACTGGATCCACAAGCGATGGCCGAGGTATAATAAATTTCATTGCAAAATAATTGAATCTGGGAGCAACTAAATCAGTTTGTTGCATATATTGAAATAACCCCATTCGAATTTGTGTTATGGCAGGTGGTTTGAANGAGGTATAATAAATTTCATTGCAAAATAATTGAATCTGGGAGCAACTAAATCAGTTTGTTGCATATATTGAAATAACCCCATTCGAATTTGTGTTATGGCAGGGGGTTTGAAATTTGATCACGACAATCGAGTTTGGATGGTCTGGTCAATGCTCGCAGTGCTGCTCATGATGTGGATAGGCTGAAGGAGAGCAAGCTCGGATTGAACGGTTTTTTATTTTTTAATTGAAAGGATGTGAACAGTCAATGTTTTTTTAATAAATAGAGGGGTTGGGATCCATCCAACGTTTAGGTTACACTGTGGATGCACACTCTGGGCTACATTTTTGGTGGGGAAATTTGTTGGTATTGAAAAAAAAATTAGTTTGTTATATTGAAAATATTTTAAATTTTTATGTGAGATATGAATTTTTTAATAAAAAAATTGTGATATTTTATGAAAATTTTAATTTCCAAAATCGAAATGGTAATATTTTTATGAAAGTTGAAGAATTTAAATTGATATTGTTAATTGTTATTTATATGTAAAAGTATAGAAATTAAATAGAGTTTATTAGATGATGATGATGGTGGTTAATGTTCATGAGACCAAACTTTGGTTTATTGAACCTAAAGAAACGGATTAGTTAGTTTGTTTGGTGCTTGGGTCACACCAACCCTTATGATGGTTGGATTTGAGACCCACCTTAACTGAATAAGCTAACAAGATTTGAAATATGACATGGAATTAAATGATATAAAATTTACCATTTAAAAAAATATTCTATTTGAAATAAATTTATGCATACTATTTCTATAAATTTTTTAATTTCCAAATAAAATTAACAAATCTACTCATTTATCATAATTAATTTGAAATATATGACTTAAAAACACTAATATGAGTGATTCCTATCATATTCTTACCAACTTATTAAAAAAAACTAATATTAAATTTTGTATTGTTTATATGATAATCTTTTTTAGATATATAATTGTAATTAAAATTAGTACACCCACATAGTTTGTGGTTGGATCAAGGGAAATGGATCAAATGGTCTACCCCAAATTTCAATTAATGATGATTTACCCCAAATCTCAAATAAAAACGGGCCTATTAGCTTACTTATAATTATATCACATTCAATATCGTACAAAATTTAGCGAGTTTAGTGTTTTTAAGCTCCTCATTTGGAACTTTGTTACAAAGTTAGTTTCAAATTATATAAATTAATTATAAATATTAAATATTTGATGAAACTTTGTTACAAAATTATTTTGAATAGATTATCAATATATACAAATTAATCATATATATATATCCAAAATGGCCAAACTCCAGCAAGATGACTTGTATCCATGGGCTTGAAAGTAGTGTGGTAGATCATGTTATATCTGATATCCCTATATACAACAAATTAATAGATTTCAACATCTTCAACGACCGTGAGCCCGACTCTTATCATAGACCTTAAATTATAACTCTCAATATTGCCATGCATAGCGATCATTAGGAGGAAAACTATCATTGCCAAAAGCATTTGATCTTCGATAAAAATAAAGCTGACATTTTTCTCCATGATCTAAAAAATGAATTGGTTTCTTTATCTAGAATGGAGAATATAGAAAATCTCTACCATAATTTTGCTACAACCCTCTTGTCCTCCATTAACAAGTTCTCTATTGAAGTTTTGACTAAAACGAGCAATAGTAGAACCAACCCTTGGTGTGATCAAGAGTGTAAAGATGCGAGAAAAAAAATTAAGTAAGCTACTACATATTCAATAAAAATGGACAAGATAAATCAATACAAAGCCTTAATTAAAAGAAAAAAAAAACATTATCTAAGTAAAAGGCAGGAAAATCTCGTACACCTCTCCAAGGTGGCTCCTAAGAAATTATGGAGGAAAATTCTAACTTGCAAAACAAAAGGAGACAATAAAATTGCTCTAAAAGATTGGAATTCCTATCTTAAAAAGCTTTATGAATACCCAAATATCAGAGATAACATTCAAACCCTTCTTACAACGAAATAAGTTTTCTCGTTAGAAGACATAGATTTCTGGGTTAAGCACTTAACAAATGGAAAAGCCAAAGACATTGAAGGCTACCAAGCAGAAATATTAAAAATTGGAGGGCCTATCCTCATCCCGCACATCCATAAACTCTTTAATTTAGAGGTCAAGCAAGGTTTCCTACACTTTGAACTCAAAGCCTCATTATTCATATTTTCAAAAGTGGTGATAAAAATGACTCCTCTAATTATCATACTATTATGATTAGCCCTCTCTTAGCTAAGTTATATGGTATTATCTTAGAAAAGAAGATCAATGAATGGATATAAATGGAAGGTAAGCGGGCTAAAGGCCAAGCAGGTTTTAGAAGAAATTGAATTCAACCATAGACCACCTCGTTACGCTTAGGATCATTGCAGATGAATGCCATAATAATAAGTTTGACATATTTTGTTGCTTTGTGGATTTTAGAAATTTTTTGATACAGTGCCTAGAAATAACCCTGGAATAGGCGACAAGAACTTAAGGTTATTTTTGAGTTGAGAGCTACCGTGATAAGGTTATACGAAAATGTCATTGCTAAGTTTAAGAATAATGAGGGGTGGACAACATATATAAATTGCAATATTGGAGTTAAACAAAGTTGCCCCCTGTCCCCTACCCTTTTTTCGGGATTTACATTGACAAGGTAGAAAAGTGTTTATAAGAAGTAGGTTGCGTTGGCACAATCATAGTTGGGATAGTGATTATCCTCCTACTTTATGCTAATGATATTGTTCTTATGGCAAGGTGTCCTTCTGATCTCGATAAGCAATTAAGAATTCTTAAATATTTTTGCTTTAACATGGGTATGACTGTCAACACCGACAAGAAAAAAATCATGATTATAAAATCTAAGAAAGAGAGGTCCATGCAAGTTTTATTTATGATAATAGAAATATAGAGGAAGTGATTTCTTACAAGTATCTCGGAATTGATATTCATCACAAGCTCAATTGGAACTATACCATTGAGAAAATGATTAATGGAGGTGGAAATATTATTTTGGTTTTGAAAATGACTGTAAATCAACCAATTTTGTCATGTGGGATAAAAAGAAGTTTCGCTTTGAAACTCTTGTTGTCCCTATTATCTTGTATGGTTGTGAAATATGAGGGTGCAATATTTCTAGAGAATCTTGGAGGAATCTTGAGCAAATCTAGAAGCGGTTTATAACATATAACCTCAAAATTAAAAGCAATATGCCTTATCCTATTCGCCTCATAGAAGTAGGTCTTTCCCCCATCAAGAGCATGGCTATGACTATGTACCTGATGTGCAATAATATTAATACATTGATACAATGAGATGGATCTTGGGCTCCCAATTCCCAAGGCGTCTCTTGGACTCTCTCACAAATGTTCATATTCTCTAACCCTGACATATTAAATTCCCAACAATTTGGAACTCCATTGCTGGTTGGTATGGATTAAGTTTTGTGATATCCATGTTTTTTCTTACAATCTTGTTTTGAATGTCTCTATCTACAACGACGAGTGTATTATGAATAATAAATTTCTTGTAGGACACCAATCCTCTTTATGCATATGAACACAACCATGTTGGAATTTTATTTAAACCCTACTTGTCAAACTATTTCTTTTTACATTTAAGGTTTCAATATTCTCTGTTATAGAATGTTTCGTTTAAATATGTTCCCTTTAACACTGATCATAAAATCAAGTTGAACTAGAGAAAGATGATGCATAAACAAAATTATAACTTCTTATAAATATCCAGTCCTATGATGATTGCTACAACCAATGAACAGATGACCAATGCCCCACATGACTGTGTGATCACTTGAAAAATGTAGCTATCATCGATTGCATTAAATCCCTAATGCATGTGAACCTATAACAACATCAATAAAATGCTGTGCTATGGAGGGTATGGGAACATTTAGACATTCAACTATCTCACTAGAAAAAAATTGATAAAAACATTAAGCAACCATAACAAACACAAAATAACGAGGACCACTATAATGTGTAATGTATCAATCAACACAAACATGAAGACAATAGCTTGTAATGTTGCTATATTTAATATCATGATAAACGTTCATATCAATGTGAACGATAGAGAAAACATGTAATGTTACTATTTTTTTGTTTGGCTAAAAAATTATACTAAGAGAACCACATATTTACATGATAAACAAAATTGGTTGACCCCATGAGAAACCCAACCTTAACCTTAAGTAAAACACAACTTTATCCATAATATCATAAAAAATATTCATTATTCTAATTTGACTACTGATTATGCTAACCTAACACATGACATAACTGAGATAACAAAAGAGAGATTGTGACAACAAGAAAAACTAGGAATCCATTTCATCATCATTGAATATTAACTAGAGGAACCTCTTAGACTGGAGCCTTTCCCTTAATGACACAATATTTTCCTGTGGCTTCTAGTATTTTATGAAATGAATCTTGGAGTTCATCTCATCCCTTTGAAGCAAAATTTCATTTCTCTCATCTTTATCATTGAGGAGCACATTCCCTAATATGGGTTTTGTCATTCATAACAACATCTAGAGCCTTTCCCTTAATGACATAATATTTTCCTGTGGCTTTTAGTATTTTAGGAAATGAATCTTGGAGTTCATCTCGTCCCTTTAAAGCAAAATTTCATTTCTCTCCTCTTTAACATTGAGGAGCACCTTCCCTAATATGGGTTTTGTCATTCATAACAACACCTGGAGCCTTTCCCTTAATGACATAATATTTTCCTGTGGCTTCTAGTATTTTAGGAAATGAATCTTGGAGTTCATCTCATCCCTTTGAAGTAAACTTTAATTTCTCTCCTCTTTAGCATTGAGGAGCACCTTCCCTAATATGGGTTTTGTCATTCATAACAACACCTGTAGCCTTTCCCTTAACGACATAATATTTTCCTATGGATTCTAGTATTTTAGGAAATGAATCTTGGAGTTCATCTCATCCCTTTGAAACAAAATTTCATTTCTCTCCTCTTTAGCATTGACGAGCACCTTCCCTAATATGGGTTTTGTCATTCATAACAGCTCTTGGAGCCTTTCCCTTTATGAGATAATATTTTATTGTGGCTTCTAACTTCTAATATTTTAGAAAATGAATCTTGGAGTTCATCTCGTCCCTTTGAAGCAAAAATTCATTTCTCTACTCTTTAGCATTGAGGAGCACCTTCCTTAATATAGTTTTTTTCATTCATAACAACACCAAGGTCTTGAAGTACTTGGTATCCCTAGTTATTATGTTGCCCGAGTCCTCTACCCACAACTTCATTTCATCGACAATCTCCTACGGAAAAGTGACCTGATGTTCCTCCTTCACCCAATCATATGCTTTAAAAAATGCGTCTGAATGTTTGGTGGAATCTCATGATAAAATATTTCCCTTGCTGCCGAGGCCTCTTGGTGATCATTCATTGCGCCACTATTTACATTCTCAGCCTTACGATCGATATTGTGCTTGGGAGCGGACGTGCCAACCGTCCCTTCCTGGAATTGAAATTACCTTTCATCAATGCTAGGAACATTGTGACAATTCCTTGCAACGTGGGGCACATGCAGGGATCCATCATATTGTTTTCTCCATTGCCTAAACACCCCATTAGGGGAGAAATGCTATTGAATTTAATAGCATACAAATATAAATTGATGAAGGTGAGGATACATAATGCTAATGCTATAGTCTAAAACTTCGATGCTTTTCAAAGATTTTTTTGGCAGGATTTTTAGAAAATTTAACAGAAATTTTGGAACTTACAAATTTTAGGTTCCCCAAAGGTTTATGAATGTGATGAATCTATTTTTACCTTCAAAAAACCGATTAGAACACTGCTTGGTTCAGATTTAAGAAACACAACCTTTTTTCCAGTTATCGTAGAAAAACTTGTCGTCCGGTAGAAATCGTCCAGTCACTAGACAACTTCAATGATAATTGTACCTATGTTAACAACCCAAGCCTATAATAAAATTTTGGATTTTTTTCGAAATTAACTCTCCTGTCATGATTCAACATTAGTTAAATTTTTTAACATGTTTGATAAGTAAAATACCAAATGATGATCGTTTTAATCATCAAATTTCAACTGTGAATCACAATGAGATTGTGCCATCATGACCTTTAAATTCCCATTTTTTCTACACTTTAAAATTGCACCGAGAGTAGTGAGGTTCTCTACAAACCGTGATGGGGGAGATGTTGTCACGTGACATAATGTAATGTTATGTTACAAAAAAAAATAAAATAAAAAATTACACGTCATCTAAAAAAGTAAATTTAATAAAATAAAAATGAACATGTCTATTTGATGTCCACTTAATATTATACACATCTTATGTTGGCTCTTAAAAAAATAAAAAATAAAACCAGTATAAGTCCATCTTAAACCTAGATCTATAAAGCACCAAGAGGGATATAATTTCTTGAGGTGTAAATTTTTACTTAACATGTAAAAAATTTATGAATTTTTTTTACACTTCAAGAAATTGAACCCCTCTCGGTGATTCATAAATCCAGGTTTAAAATGAAGCTTATAATCTATACCCATATAAAGAACCCATGAATAACCCATGAATAGATACATATCACCTTATAGATAAACTCAATAATGATAATTCTAGGTGGAGTAAATGGGTTTCATTAGACAATGGTACTGTAATGACAATTTATTCAAATTCACCATGATATATATTTCTCTTGCGTGCAAACCTACATAATTCTATAGACATAGATTTCCATATGGCATGTTGAGGTGCAAGGTAGTGGGTGTACTTCCATGCCATAAATAATAATTATTGGTATGAATTACATGAGTATAAATTCCTTCGTTCACATTGGCGTTAGATGCACATAGGTATGTTGATAAACCTAGAGAAGTAGGAAAACATGTAGAGGGTGATTTAATGGGGGTTGAGATCCCATCAACACCACTTTCCATGCTATTTCTTGAAGTGTTCGATGGCTTGGATTTTAAAAAGTTGGACAAATCAATTTTGATGGAGGGTTTTTTTTGTACATTCTTTAGTTTTATTTTATTTATCTTTTTGATTGTGTTTTCTTATAGAATCGGGTGTCATTCCTCTAATGGTGTCTCATTGATTGAATACACCTTAATGTCGAGCAAGGAGTTAAACTTATGCTAATTTGGATTACCTTAGTTTTTTTTGGGGACGGTAAACACAATTAATACATCTCTTTGTAGAGGGACTAATTCTAGAGTTTTTCTAAAATGTATTGTAGTTAGATATATTGGATAATAATTGATGTTTTTTTTATTGATATCACTATTAATATTAAGGTCTTGTAGGTTTCAATAGACTCCACTTGGTGGTTTGTTGTAATGATATGGATCAAGGACAAATATTTTCCTAAGGGCATACTTTCCAAGATTAAGATTCATTGTATTAAATAAATGCATGAGATCTATAGATATGTGCAGGTATTTAAGATTTATTTATTATTTTTGAGGGCTTATTTTTTATTATGATAAGGCAATAAATCATATGGATTCTTTGTATCTCATATTAATCCATTGCTAGAGGAATGATGAATCGAGATATTTGGTTTGTAATTTCATTTTCTCTGTCTTATTTGAGAATTGTGTGCATATATTTAGTTTTTCAAGCCAAACACTCCTTTTATTTCCATCATTTGGTATCAAAGAAGCGAGTCTAGGGCTTTATCCTCTCATGCTTTTTATTATCTAGTTAAGATGCTCATCTAGATTATCGTCACTATTGGTTTCATTTGCAACTCAAATTCTGTACCCTAGTTTCTCATTTCTCAATTATTTTGGTTGTTCTCAAGGCTTCATGTCCACATATAACCCATTTAATTACTACTACCCAGGTTTAAAAAATAACTCCCCTCCACCTAGATCATTATTCTCTATTGGGATTAGTTTTTTTTATGCTTCCACACCCACTTAACTAGATCACCTTTGTCACTTCAATCTACCCACAATGCGTCCACACAGAGATTCAAACTTTGAACAATATGAAACCTCCACTTTCATATTGGCCTAGGAGATCACACTTGTTATCAAGGCTCCTGCATGATTACACACTCATTTTGCTGCCTCTCCCTTCTAGTTAGATATCTATTTATCTCTCTACAAGTATGGTGGAAAATGCAGGGAGAGCTACTAGATTCTTGGATCCATAGCATTACTACATACTTGTAAGGTACACGACCCTAAATACATTATTAGGGACCGAATACTTGAGGGATTGTAACAAGGAAGGATTGATTATAAGTTAAGCACAACTGATTGGTGTTCTCTATAAGGCTTAGGCCAACATGCCAACAAACAAAAATAATTAAAAAAACCAGTCATTAAGGAAGATATCCCTTTAAATGCAAGTTTATATCCCAACGTAAATGTGATGCAATGTGATGACACATGAATACAACCGATCTAGTAATCCTTTTAACATGTAAATTTATTTCATCATCACATCTAAGGGAAACCGCTCATCGCCATTTAACTAAATTATTAACTTCATCTCTATAATGCTAATAGAATTCAACTTCTAGTATATAAGTAAGGCATAATTATGACACTACTTTGAGCTGAAACTCGATACTACAATTAATCAAATTTATAACATTTAATTATCAACCATTAACCCCATTTAAGATTTGATCCGGAAAAAATGTACATGGCCATATGGTCTATCCAAAAATCAGACCTACTAGTTTTCCTACTTCATGAGCAATTAACTCTAACACAAAAAGTAAATCAACATTACACATTGTCTCAAAAAGAAAAATTATTACAATACATTATTTCAGATTTTCTTGCATTAAATAACAATCATTAAGCTCATGGAAGTTTTGATTGGAACGACCATACACGGCCATATGGTATGCCCAAAAATCATATCTTTAAATGATAATAATACATAAGATAATTAACATCCAATAGAGGCAACAATACACCATAAAAACTGGTCCACGAGCTACTAATCTATCAACATAAATTCAAACATGTAGATAGACATGAAATCAAAGAGAAACATAAATAATAAGATAGGTTAGCATCAACGAGAACATGTACACCAATAACATGGTAAATAATAGTCAAGACTAGTTATCTTTATTTATGGTGCAACTTGCATCAACATGACACCGTTCTTCCCATCCTTAGACACTGTCAAGCCAAAATACTTGAGCAGGTCACCCTTGAGTTGAGGTCTTGGATCCACACGCTAAGGAAATATATCCCTAATTCAATATTCTAAGGATAATATTCAATATTCCCCCCCTCTCCTGAAAGATAAATCTACAACAAATATGGCCTCCTTCATAGGATTGCTCCTCTCTCATGTAAGACCAATTATAGCAACTAGAACACTCCTACACAGGATTGTCCCCCTCTCCTGCAAGAAAAAGCGCAATAAATAGGTTATATTGCTTAGGATCGCCCCCCTCTCCTGCATGACAAAATCAATAAATAGTTTCTATTGCTAAGGATTGTCCCCCTCTCCTGCAAGACAAAACCAACAAATAAGATATCTTGCATGTGATTGTCCCCCTCTCTTGCAAAACAAAATCAACAAATATTTTTTCTTGCTTAGGATTGTCCCACTCTCTTGCAGGGAAAAACCAACAAATAGGATCTCTTGCATAGAATTTCCCCCTCTCTCGTAATACAAAGCACAAAAAAGTAGAGTCTTTTCACAAGATTTCCCCCCTCTTTTGAAAGACAAAGTTACAGTACATGTGATCTCCTTCCCTGCAAAACAAAGCTTGGACACTAGGTGCAAAAATACCATTCAAATCCTCTCTTTGGAATTCAAATTGAAGGAAGAGAAACCCTTCCCAATGATCGACCAACTCTCTAATTGAAGAATGAATAATAATGAATGAATTCCGATTTGAATTCGTTGGCATGGATAACTTAGGTTCATTGGTAAGTGACTTGAATTCATTGAGGGATTTACCAATTCACTGGATGACCATTCAAGTTCTCACGAAAGCAACTTGAATCCATTAACGCTAACTTGAATCCACTAGAAAAAACACTCCCATTCACTTAGGATAGCTCGAATTTACTAAGACTGACTCAAACCTCCCCAAAACACTCCCATGTACTAGAGATAACTCAAAAGTTATCTACTGACTCGAATTTACCTAAAACCAATCCCATGCACTGAAGACAACTCAAATTTATCCAAAATTACTCTAATTAACTAAGCATAACTTGAATTAGAGTCAAAATCCCTTTAACATCCTGCAGACAACTTGAATTCCAAGAGAGGTAACTCAAATTCATCAATTTGACTGTTATAACTAACTGACAATTACTCCAGTTCACTAGAGTTACTAGGGTGCATACTAAGCATCAATTAGGTGTAATAGGATCTATAAATTCTAATAAAATAAAAATTAGGAAACATTCTAGATACTGTTAGGGAGAACAACAACTGCTAACTCCCAACCCCCTTGCATGTGGAATCCAAGATCCCCCAACCAGGTTTGTTTCCCATGTTGAGATATTATTTAGTTAGATAAATAATAAAAAAATAATAATTTCCATAGTCCATATTCCAGGAACCTAATGCCACCATAATAAAAAATAACAAAATCACATAAATTCGGGGATTACCATGAAGGCATTACAAATTCTTGGATACATAGCCTTAATACATACTTTAAAAATTGTCCAAATATGTATGACAACACTAGAATACATTTCAATGGATTACAACTAAAAGTCGTATAAAAATATTGGTGGGATACACTATCCAAATCTCTTGAACAATACATCAAGATGAATCCATATAGATCTAATTGTAGTTACATCACTAGCTAGACAAAAACATGGGATAAATTTGGCCAAGACCTTCGACATTGTTTCTATCCTCCTGAATATTTGCATTACCTCATGTGTTGATCACTAAGTTGCAATTATGACAATATTGATGCCAAACAGTACAATAATATATTGACATTTCTTCAAAGCTCAATATCTAGCTTCACATCTGCATTGATGAGATACTTGTTTTAAAGTTCAATTTTGGTTTACTAGAAGTATTTAGAAATAAGTTTCCCTTGTTTGAGACAACATCCCTATATTGAGTGTTCATAAGTTCTCTTACTATTGCGGGGAAACTTGATAAATTCCCTCACCTCACTTCTTCTTTCTCTCTTTCTCTTCATAACTTATCCATCTCTTTCTAGTCTGCATCCTCTTCCTCCTTGAATTTCCATCCACTCCTAAAACTGGATGTTGGTTCCACTACCCCAAGGTCATGACTCCTTCCATTCAAGAATGTTGTGTTCTTCGATGTCATAATTTTATTAAATACACATTAAATCACTATATATAGGTGAACATATTATCTTATGAACCCTCCTTTGTAGTCTAAAACTCCTTTTTCTTGTGATATCACTTTTCTTCCTAACCCTATCATTCAAAACCATGATTTGTTGTTAATGACCACATATTTGTTTTTGTTCCTTTATATACATATTCTTACCCATAATTGTCAGATAAAGGATCAAATTTCTACCATGATTCTAAATAATGGAATTTAAACAAATATCATTTCTTGTGACTTCATCACACAACTTCAGTTACCTACTATTGACCATCTAAATCCTTATCATTTGGTTTGGGTATAGTAGGACGCGCCTTGTTTGTTAGTTGATAAATGTCATGCTATTAAATTTTCTCAGTCTATACTTTTCCACATTGGTGGCGCATGTCTTTATCTAGACACTAATAACCAAGCATATCATGACGATGTTATCGGATTATTGGTTGATGCAGTTCATTTCTGCATCTTCAATCTTCATGTCCATCTAGATTCTCTACTACTAATCGAATAGTTCAATATTTTTTCTTCCACATTCGTGATCCATGCCTCCTATGAAAGTTCTTATGAGTCCATCTTTTGGCTTGACAATTTGAAATAATTAAGTTTATCCATGTCCCTAGAAGTTCTAATGCATTTGTTGATCACATAGAAAATGCAGTTTTGGATTGACATTTATAGCATTTATTAGTGCATTTTTCATTAAAGAAATGAATTTTATGTTTTACCATCAATTTATCTCATAACCATCACATATGAATAAATAAATACATAAACAAACCATCACATCCATACATTTGAAACAAAAGCATGGAGAACCCAAAGAAACCATGTGTGTGTGTGTGTGTGTGCAATTGTAAGTACATTGTCTGTCTCATGGGCCGCATAAAAAAACCATATCGGGGTACATAAAAAATCTACCTCCCATAGGACACCATCAAAATAGATATACAAAATAAGGATCATGGCCCAAAAATATGTACATCTCTCGCTCTCCAGGAGAAGGAGGAGATATAAATGTTAGAGGCACCTCTACCTTAACTAGTGTTGACATCACTACTACTTCTTGTGCTAGATTTTGTGTTATTTTTAGTGGAATCACTGTTATTGGTGGTGGTACCGTTGATGTTGTTGTTGCTTCCTAGGAAATCCTCATACAATCATCATGGCCAACCACACATGGCCACCAAAAGGGAGTGTGCGATCCTAGACTAATACCCTTGGGTCTGTGGAGGCAAGTCTCCACTAGTCGATCATCCAAGTCATCCCACCACCATTGATACACTCCCTCAAGGGTGATGGAAAAATGTTTCTCAATATCGATGTACGCTACATTGAGGTCATGATCTGTTGGGGAACCCTCACCGACACCTCTATATACTTCCACCTCATTGGGGAAATCCCCCTCTTGTCAACATTGACCTCATGTGGGCTCAACTATCGCGACCTTAGGAGTTTCTCCACCCAGTGGAGTAATAGGTTCCATATATACGCTTAACAAACAACATCAAACTATTAATATCTCACATATATATCATATAAGCATGCATGAAATCCACTAAAAATTAAATTATGAACATGTTATGATATAAGAGTTACTAACCCATGGGTACCCACTCATCACTGGGAGGATGACTAGGGAGATCTGTATATCCCTACAAATTTACCCCTCACAAGGGGTACCACTCCAGTGGCCCTCTCCAATGTCTCCAAATGGATAGTAGTTCACAATGAATGCTTGACCTAGATAGCCACCACCAATATGGGAATCACTATGCCCCAAAACACCATGCACGACTCCCTCAACCTCTGAACTAGAAAAACCATGTGTGGAATCACTGATGGGAACCAATCAAAGAAGAAGGAGAAAATGATAGAGTCATGGTAAAACTAGCCATGCCCCTTTAGGAAACACTTGGATAGCTAAGAATGCATATGAACAAGAAACATCTATGCTTAGTCTAGATCAAGCCTTCCATCTAGGAATTTATCCTTGAGGAGAAGCCCCCCCCATAAATATGGCGGATTGTAGTGGACCCAAGCACTCGAAGCATCATTATCCCCACTTCCCATATAGTTAGATCTTGTATTGTTGAGAGAAGGATGCCACCATCCTTTTTTGATTTAGGGCCTCCCTTGTAATACCGTGCAATCAGTTGATCAATGGTCTGTTGACCACTTAGTGACGTATGGTCTTCTCCCTAATCTCCCAGATTCACTAAACATATATCAAAATGGTCTAGGGTGATCCTCCCACCATCAACCACAAAGTAGTCAATTTGGGGACTCCATAACCCTATTAGCTCCCTCAACAATGAATCACTGGACCATGTCGTTGGGAAATATTAGTAATTCAACAACCCTCGCTCTCACTGTCACTTCCAAACTTGAGGATTCATGACACCTCATCTCTCAAGGCATTGAAGTGGCACTCATGCCACTCAATAACCATCTCAGTCGCATATGTTGGAAAACCAACCAAGCAAAAGATGTGTTAGTGCATTGAAAAATAAATCATTTAACTTAAAAATGAGCAAATTCACAACATCATGATTTTTTTCAAAGCAATTGCATGACTGTATGACCCAAAAGAAACCACATTGCATACCTACATAAGGAACTAACACCAAATCATGCATTGTCGTATGGGTTGTCTATTCACGAGTATATACTACTTGATTACACTACCATGCGATAGTTTCTCAATAATAGACACATGGATTAACAATGTCACCAACAAAAATTCACTACAACACGATGCAAAAAATTCTCCATTAATGGGACACTTGAATTTATTGCATGGGGGATACACAATTCAACCATGAAATAGTGTGATTGTTCGTAGGAGATGTCACACTTTTTCATTATGCAAGGGAATCATCCTGCCTCCTATGTAGTGGGAAACTGTTGAGGGAATTGCTGCACTGCTCAGTGTGGAAAAAACCTTGATACCCACATGAACGGATGGAAAACCCTTGCTGACTTTCGTATGAACAATCAGGGACCCTAAGCTAAAATTTGAACTGGTTGAAATGATGGGAAGTTGATGGTGGATTTCTTGGAACTCATATAATGGAAGATCATTGGTCCAATCTCCCTGAATCAATGAAAGTAGGTTTTAGGAATTCCAAATTGAAAAATAAAAAATGATTATTGAAATGTGGCCCCCACCATATTTACAACCAATTGACCCAAACTTTAGTTGGATCATTTAGGATATTTGTAGCTCCATTCTATACACCATCAAAATTGTTACAATAAGGATCACAAGCTATTCCTTAAGGTACCATTCTTTTATGTTTCCCATAGAAATTCATCTAGACCCCATTTTTTGACCATTTCCCTACATATGGTTGTCCATTTATAGTACTATTTTCATTGTGAAATTACTTGTCATGTTCACTATTACATTGTGGTATTTTCTTCATGTGTGCATGATTTTGGTTGAACAACTTTAATTTCCCACTCACCGTCGCACGATCACTTTATCAAGTATATTTCCTAATACCCCTGATATATGCTTTGTATCACATTTGTATACATTGCATATATCAAGTTATTTCACTAACATCCTTAAGGTGTTCACAAAGAAATTCAAATCCATTTCATGATGCATTTTTTTGACCACCTTTTTCATTTCCCTGCACTTTATGGTTAAGATTCATGAATGCAATATCATCTCTACAATGACCAGTGGACCATTTTCATTCATCTCCATCTCATCAACCCTTGAGAAGGCCCACAACATCACCCCACCCATTGATTTTAACACCATTTAGACATGACCATCCTTCTAGGAATGCTCTGCATGGTAGTTACTCATTCAGAACCCATCTTCTTGTAGTAATTCCTCTTATTCTTTTATTCATTTGTAAAAATATGTCCCTTATACACTAAAAAATTAAGAAACAATGTCATCATTTTTTATTCTTTTTGGAAGCAAAACCCTTGGTCACCGTTGATCGATATGTTTTTTTCACATACTATCCACCTATCACCACTTTCATTTGTATTACTGTCACCCCATTACACGAGACTTTTTACGCATCCTAGTTTGACATTCAACCATTTTGATGCCCAATATACAATTTGTTGAGTCCATTGGACCCTTTTGACCTTGATTCACCTTATGCCACTGGTTGAATATCATTGCCTAAATTTAGTTACCCATTTATACTCTGATCAAGGGAAGTCATGAGCCTAATGCTTACCATCTTGTTTCATCTTAGTCTATTGTATTCATATGTCAGTTATAATATGTTCTTGGTCCTTAACAATGAGATCATTATCTTGAGAGTGACCTTAACTCTCATTGACGTTAGTTCAATCTATTTCAAGAGTTATGATGCAATGATTGTACCTTGGTTACCTCTCCATCAGAAAAAGATATAACCTTAGACTGAGCAGAGAGAGTCATTAGTTCTATTTTCCTTATTACTCTCTTGTATGCTCAAGACCAACTCTTTTATTGGATCAAGGGAATTCATACATTATGGAAGTTACAACGCCTCAAGTTATGATTGAAAACACCTAGATCTAGTATTCCGAGTTTCCCACCTGACACCTTCAACATCATTTAGATCTACCCAAACCATTGGATTGTTCTACATCATCATCATTTCACCCTCCTTGGGACTCATTACCATCATATCAATGCACTAGGTACATATACTTAGGTAGGGTCCGAAGCCAAATTTGGCCTTACCTTAGTAGTTTATAGATTATACCTTTTATTCTTCTCTTATTGTAATTTTCTTTGATAGAATTTCATGATCATATGAATGCATGTATCATTGTATAAAACCATTCTTTATGTGTCATTTATCAATTTACTACTTCACCAGTTGTCACTAGCACTTCCCTACGAGATACCTTTTACTCTCAACAATTGCTCACTTACTACCACAGTAATGGAATATCAACATGATGGAAATAATCAATAATGTATTTCAACTATACGAGTCCCTCCTAACCTCACACATCATGGGGCATTTGTTATCATCTAAATTTGCACACATGCGACATTTCAATAATTATTACAGAGAGACATCATCAACATATAAGATGCAATTTATAAATCTTATTCATCAACAAAATCAACATGTGAAACGAATAAATGAATTAGACAGTCAAATTTTGGTCCAACCATGCATTTTTGTAAAAGGAAAACTACATGACATTGCATGAAAAATCCCTTGAAACCTGTGTGGATGTACTGACATGTGGGCCATTACCTTGCAACACATTCAAGGATTTACAATTGCATTTTGGATTTGAGGAATTTGAATTGGCCTTCTTCACATGCTTGGGAATCCAATAGCCCCATACTTTTATCTTGAAGCCACTTAATGAGAGGGATCATTCACATGAAGAACTAGTTGTTTGTGGACCACCATTTGGCCTATAAAAGGAAGCCATGAGCATGCATTTCATAAGGAAAAGTCAAGAGCAAATTTATTCTACAAGAATTAGTTTGAGAGAATCACCTTTCATCCTTTTTCTAACCATCCATTAGCATTTCAAGCTCACTTGGCTTCTTCCTCAAGAACAAGTCTTCTCCCTTCATCATTCCAACTTAGTTAGCAAAACATTTGAGAGATATCAAAGGACCTCTTAAAGGGAGTGGTGGGTACCATTTGCAAGTAACAGTCTCCTAGGTGACACCATTATATTCAAGATTTTCCATTGAACATAAACATTTGGTTGATGCTCATCTCCTTGTTACGTTTTTATGTCATTCATGCAAGTCTATCTTCCAAGTACCCTTTATATGTGTTGTTACTCATTTAATATCTTCATCATTATTTATTGGATTTAATAACCATCCACTTAACCTGTTTCCTTTCGTGCAACCTAAAAGGGAAGGAATGATTTCCCACCCTTGGTCCATTTTTCTAACAACATCCTCCTGGATGAGAATATTAGTTGAGAGGAAGGGTCAACCAACACTTTCTCAATATCCTCCTTAATAAAATATTAATATTCAGGAAGGGTCATCCAACCCTTTAGCAAACCCCTATACATAATTACTATTCTTTACAAAGTGTTGGTCAACCCTTCCCAACCTCCCATTCAATTAGAATACGATGGTTGAGCATGGGTGTACTAACCTGAAGGAAGGTCCAATTTACCCTTCCTTAAAGTCCCCTTAATGAGAACAAAACGCTTGTGGAAGGGTTGACCAACCATTCCTGGGGAACTCCTTCGGTGAATATTAATATTGTGGAAGGGTTGGGAAACTCTTTTTCAATGAGAATCCTAAAATTGAGGAAGTGTCGATCAACCTTTTGATGATAATACTAAGATTGAGGAAGGGTCAATCAACCCTTGTTTAGCTTTCCTTTTGATGATGATATTAATTTTGGAAAAAATTCAATTGACCCTTAGGCTTATCTCTCCTTATATGCATCTACCATACTTTATTAAGGATCAATTGATAGTTCCTTGGTCTCCCCCTCGACTCATATACTGAGCTTACAGAAGGGATGAATAATGCTTCGTTGAGATCCCCATTGGATTGAATAACATTATTGAGGAAGGGTTGATTTAATCTTCTTCATGTTACCCATTCATGTGAATACCAATTTTGAGGAAGGCTCAGCTAGCTCTTCACTAAGCTTCCCCTCAACAAACATACTATGCTTGAAGAAGGGTCAGTGGATCCCTCCTCAATCTCCCCATCTACAAGAATATTAAATCATCTTAAGGATCCCTTTAGATGTGATCGTAATGCTTGAGGAAGGGCCAAATGATCCTTCCTTAAGATCCCCTTTGATGTGAATACTAAGCTTGAGGAAGGGTTAACCGACCCTTCAAGTTCCTCCTCAACCTGAAGAACTTTTTTTTGGAAGCATTGGGAAACCCTTTGCTAGTCTCTCCCTTGAAATGAATAATATGATTGAGGAAGGGTCAATAAACCTTCCCCTAGCTTCCTCTTGGACACGAATATTAATATTAAGGAAGGGTTATTTGATAAGATTCCTTGATATCCCCCTAGATGCAATTAATATGCTTGAAGAAGGGTTGGTTGGTCATTCATTGGCCTCCTTCTTGATGTGAATACTATGCTTGAGGAAGGGTCAATCCACTCTTCCTTAGGATCTCCATGAATGCTAATTAATCTTGAGGAAGGGTTGGTTGAATCTTCCTTGTAACCCCCTCAACATGAATACTATGTTGTAGGAACGAGTTAATTGACCCTTCTTCAATTCCCCCCTTTACATGAATACCAACTTTGAGGAAGGATTGGATGACCCATTGATAATATTATCCTTTATATGGATACAATTCTCAAGGAAGGGTCAACCAACCCTTCCCTTGGATCCCTTTCAATGAGAATATACTATTCTTAAGGAAGGGTCAACCAACGCTTCCTTGATCTTCCCCTAGATGAGATTACTATGCTTAAGGAAGGGTTGATTGATCCTTCTCCGAGATCCCCCTTGATGTGATTACTATATTAGAGAAAGGGTTGACAATGACATCCTCGGTATCCACCTTGATGAGAATACTATGCTTGAGGAAGGGTCAATTGACCCTTCCCCATGGTCCCTTTAATGAGAATATTAATCTTAAGGAAGGGTTAGTTGACTTGTCCCTAGGCTCCGCTCTGTGACTGTACTAACCTCATGAAGGATTGATCCACTCTTCCACAAATATTAATCTTGAGGAAGAGTTAATTGACCTATCCCTACGCTCCCCTTGATGACAATACTAACCTTATGAAGGGTTGACCCACTCTTCCACAAAATTTCTATTGGTGCAAATATTAAGCTTGAGAAATTGTCATTTGACCCTTCTTCAAACTCCCCCTTGATGG
Organism: Pseudotsuga menziesii; assembly: GCA_001517045.1. NCBI lineage: Eukaryota > Viridiplantae > Streptophyta > Pinopsida > Pinales > Pinaceae > Pseudotsuga > Pseudotsuga menziesii. Next base: position 61,336 of record LPNX010150737.1, on the reverse strand, counting down.
GAATTTTAATCTAGAGGAAGGATGAACCAAACCTTCTTCGAGCTCCTCCTTGATGATAATTTCAATCTAGAGTAAGGACCAACCAAATCTTATTAATTATACCCTCAATGAGAATATTATTATTAAGGAAAGGTCAGTTATCGACCCTTACCTAGGCTCCTCCTAGATGTGATCATTATTCTTAAAGAAGGGTCGAACAACACTTCCTCAATCTCCCCCTCAATGAAAATACTATGCTTGAGCATGGGATGGTTAACCTTTCGCTGTGACCCCCCTTGGCTTGAATACTATGCTTGATAAAGGGTCATACGAACCTTCTTCAAGCCCCCCCTCAACATGAATGCTAAACTTGAGGAAGGGTTAGTCGACCCTTTGCCAGAATCCCCCTCAACATATATACTATACTTAAGGAAGGGTAGATTGAGCCTCCCTAGTCTTTGACTCAATGAGAATACTAGCAATGAGGAAGGGTTAGTTGACCCTTTCTTGGGCTCCCCTTAGATATGATTACTATGCTCCTCCTTGACAAAGATACTAAGCTCAAGGAAGAGTCAATTGATACTCCTAAGATATTCCTTATGACAACAATACTATTATCAGTGCTGAACTGACTCTTCCTAATTGTTCTCTTTGAGGATAATACTAGCGTAGATCCATTTTAAACTTGGATCTATCAAGCACCGAGAGGGATCCAATTTATTTACGTGTACATTTTTTTACCGTTTCGATCCCTTTGATAGATTTAGGTTTAAAATGGATCCTAGTCTCCGACTCAATGAGAGTACTAGCAATGAGGAAGGGTTAGTTGACCCTTTCTTGGGCTCCCCTTAGATATGATTACTATGCTCCTCCAAAAATACTAAGCTCAAGGAAGAGTCAATTGATACTCCTAAGATATTCCTTATGACAACAATACTATTATCAATGGTGAAGTGACTCTTCCTAATTGTTCTCTTTGAGGATAATACTAGCATAGATCCATTTTAAATCCGTATCTATCAAATCCAGAGGGATCCAATTTATTTACGTCTTTCGATCTCTTTGATAGATCTAGGTTTTAGGTTTAAAATGGATCTATGCTAGTTTAATTTTTTTTATATTTTATTTGAGTTCATATGTAATTTATATTTTTCATTATATTATTTTATTTTATTTTATATATATATATATATATATTTTATTTATGTCCCTATCATAATGTGACTAAGATGACGGAAACTCCGTAGTAGATTGGAGAGCATCTGGCTTCTTTCAATGCAATGAAGCTTAAGAAAAATTCCACTATTACATCCCCATGCTCCTCCCCATGCTCCTCCTGGATGTGAATACTATGTGAGAGGGTAAGTCAACCTATCCTTCCTCAAGATCCTCGTGGATGTAGATACAAAATTTGAACAAAGTTTGGCTAAAACTTTCTGAAGCTCCCCTTTGACATAGCATTGAGCTTGAGGAAAAGTCGAACAATCCTTCGGTTATGAAATGCATTAAAGTGTCTCTTTACAAATGTTATAATCCATTGATTAATTTAATAATGATCCAACCTCACTTTGCACCATATAAATCATTACTAAAACTGAAAAATATAAATCTCAATTTATAAACTAAGTAAATTGGAAATCAAACCATTATTTCACAAGCTATTAAATGTCAACTTACCTTGTAAGATTTATGACATTAATGAATTTTTTCATATACCAGTTTTTGTTTTTCCTTTAGAGGATCCATCTGACATTCCTGATTTGTAATATAGTGCCATTACAGCGTTTGGTACATGAAACCTTTCATTTCCCTCTCATTTCGACCTTTCAACTCTTATCTGCATTTCAGAGGAATAACAATAGCAAGACTCCGAAGTGATTCGCTGAGATATTATATATATATACTCTTCCAGGTTTCTCAGCAGGCAGGGAGAAGACCGGTTTTGGAAAACAGAGAGTCAGAGTAAGCATGTACTGGACATACGAATATCCGGTACAGGAAGACCTTGAGGGAGGCCCGATTCTAGGTCTCTACCCTGGAATTTCATTTCAGGAAAACATAGACAGGTGGAATTTCATCAGAAAAGTTTACGGAATTCTGAGTGTGCAGCTGCTTCTTACCATTGCTGTTGCAACCGTAGTCTCTATCTTACATCCAGCCATTGCTCGGTTATTGATCAACACTTCGCTTGTATTCCGTTTCTACATATTTCTTGTGTTTTGCGTTCTTATGTGTGAGTAGCTCTTCATGTGATTGGAAAAACACCTGTAGTGTAGTATGCTCATAGAAGAGTGCTAACTCTTATTAATTTGTTTCGTATGACTGGCAGTGATATGTGCGCTCTTTTATTATAGCCGGAGCCATCCTACCAACTTCATTTTACTTTTTCTTTTCACAGCGTGCATAAGCTTTGCACTGGGTTCAACCTGTGCAATTACACAGGGTACGCTATTTGTACACAGTTCTTTTTGTTACATTCATGAAGTTCTTTTTGTTACATTCATGGTCTTCATTACAAGTAAATTTAAATTTATTAGGTATTTAAATATTATCTCAGCTTTTGGACTTGGTTGAATATTAGGTATTTAAATATTATCTCAGTTTTTGGACTTGGTTGAATGGATGAATAAGATTAACTTAAGTGTATATAGATTCATTTTATGGTAGTGGTATCTTGTTATGTTTAAATGAATATTGATTAGCACACCCACATAGTTTGTGGTTGGATCACCTAGATAGATAATTATGGAATGGAAAATATGTTTATTCCTCTTATTCTTCTAGTTAAACTGGTTTAACTGTGAGTTTACCAGTTAATTGTTTATTTCCAATTTTGAACCACTGTCATATAATCAATGTCTATAGTACACTTGTCTCGTCCTCATCATCCTCATCTGTAGATGAAAAAGGTCTAAATAGTATTTGTTTTGTGTTTATATTAACTCTAAACATATGGTATGAATAACCTATATAAAATTATATATTTTAACTTCTGTTTAATAACGAGATATATTTACAAAACTAAGTGGTTGATTGTGCTTATAAATATTTACCCGGTTATATAGTTTAATCTTTTAAAAAATAATATACATATAATAATTAACCATTCTTGTTTTGTTTTATAAATATCATCCAAAATGGATAGATTGATGCTACACATTTCATTTCACAAAACTTTACATTTTCTTATATTTCAAAATTAGTACATTTATATTTAAGATTTTGATTTTTTCAACATTAAATATGATTTATGATTTTTTTCTAAACACTAAATAAATTAATGCCATTATATATGTACTTGAAAACACATCTCTTCCACTACCATTGAGATTGTAAAGACCTTGGCTTTTTTCTGCACTGAAAATATCAAGACAGACAGCAACAGGAGAGAGCTGCTTCTGTGTGACCAATGACCATGACATTGGCAGCATTGATAGAATCCTCTCTATATATTTGACAGTGGAGTTCTTACTTGGTTGGCAGTTTTCTTTATAGTAATTAATCGTTTATTTTTCTAGCAAACATTTTTTTAATGTTATCTTGTCATACAGATACAGATAGAAGGTTTAGATTGGTTTTGAACTTTGATTTATATGAATAAATTTAGAATTGGACAAAACTTAGAAATATTGTTTAACCTACTCAAACACAAAACCCTAACCTTACTGGTTATGATCATGCCAAATTCTTGTGAATGTAATCTTGTCATACAGATACAGATAGAAGGTTTAGATTGGTTTTGAAATTTGATTTATATGAATAAATTTAGAATTGAACAAAACTTAGAAATATTGTTTAACCTACACAAAACGCTAACCTTACTGGTTATGACCATGCCAAATTTTTGTGAAATTTGTAACTTTAAAGAAATTTCTAACCTTTAATTTAATGAGACTTTTCTTTTTCTTTTTTTTGTTGGTTAAATGCCCTGTGACTTGTTGGTGAACCTTTGGTGTGAGAAACCACTATCTAGAGGCATCTAAGCCGTCATCAGGGGATTGCACCAGGTCTGGCTGCACCAACCCTTAGCATGGTTGAATTTAAATGTGGCCTTCCAAGAGCAGCCGGTTTTGATGATCCTGAGCAGTCAAGTACCCCTCTCGACTGTTTGCTCTACCAAAATTTGACTTGTCTTCCTCTTTACTGTGCTGCACTTAATTCATATGCATTGTTTACAACATTCATATTTCCAAGGTTCCTGGGTGGTTTGATTTTTTTTCAACATGCACAACTGTATCAGAATTAAAATTTATGTGGTGTTAGTTAATCTTAAACAGGCAAAGGTATTTGGGAGGCTTTAATGCTAACTACCGTGGTGGTGTTGAGTCTCATGCTTTACACATTCTGGGCTGCAAGAAGGGGTCACAACTTCGACTATCGCTGGCTCACACTGTTTTCTGCGGCATTTGTGCTGATAGTGTTCGCTTCCATTCAGGTTGATCAGGCATTTTACTATATTTTTCTTTATCCTGAGAATGAAAATGGCTAGTTAGTTATATTTAGAATTGATGAATGAATGAATGAATGGTCTGTTGTCCAATATATGCAGGCATTTGTACCATTAGGAAGGACTCCCGCCATGATTTATGGCGCTTTGGTTTCCATTCTTTTCTGTTCTCACCTCATCTTTGAAACGGATAGGCTCCTTGAACGTTACGATTACGATGATTATATCTGGGCTTCCGTTGTTCTTTATTTAGATATCATTTATATCTTTCTCCTCATTCTCTCTTTCTTCCGTGCAAAGGCCGCCAAACCTTTCAAGTGAAGTGAAGTTAATTATTATGATTATGATTACATAAATATAATAGTCCAATGCATATTTGTATGCTCAGAGGATTACATATAGACCTAAGGATCATAAGCAGTACATGTTTATATTTCTCTATACCTTATTAGCAGTGATTACAGCTTACGTTGAACTTACTCTTATTGATACCTATATTATAACCATTACTATTACTCATAGAACACAAGAACAGCTTAGTACTACTTAGCTTTAATTCCGGATAAGCATTATCATAATTATTACAAGTGTTATAATGGGTACTTGTATTAGGTGTTAGCTTTATCTTTTGTGTTCGGTGTATTTTTTAAAGCAAAATAACTTATTTAGTTAATCTTTAAAGCGTTTTGAACTAGAAGCAGAACCTCAATTGAGTGTTGTAAGTTGTAAGCAGAACCTCACTTGATGTCCCCCATAGGGTTAGCTCTATATAATCATAGGTTTTATATAGATTTTAGGATTTTTTTCATAATAAATTATTGTATAAGTTTATAAAATAAATTTAAAAAATTAGTAATTATTAAAAATTATTTAAATGTTATGAAAATTGAAAAGAATTAATCTAAGACTAAATAATTATATTTATTGAATACATATTTATATATAATATTTATATTAAATAAATCTTCATATGAATAAATCCTTATAGTTACACCACGGTCATGGTTATGGTAAACAAATAAATATAATATTTAAAAAAAATTAAAATATTTTTATCTATCTTCAATTTATTATAATATTATTTTTCTAACAACTAATAAAATATTGTTAAATTTATTGATTTTTTTATATATCACCAAAATTTATAAATATTATATATTATCATCATTACAAAGTAGGAAATTGATATTGTGATCTTGTATTACAAACAAGAGGCCCTAGGTAGCAATGTCACAAAGTTGCCACCTACTCTTGCCAAAGCCATGAAGTTATAACTCGTCTTATGTTTAGTGCTACAATTAACAAAGCTTTTGGAATAACAAGACTCTAGCAATTATATAAATACTGTGTTGTCAAAATATCATATGATTATGGATACTTTATTTAAGTTCCATTAATTAAATTTTAATGAGAGAGGATTTTAAAGTTAATTTGAATGCATGATTTAAAACAAAGGTAATGGAAATTTGGTGGTCTTGGTAACTTAATATTAATATCCACATGTATATTATGATTTTGATTATAATAATGATGATTAAAAAAAATCAATGTTTTAGTTAATGTTGGTGGTCTTGGTAATGTAATATCAATATCCACATGTATTATGATTTTGATTATAACAATGAGGATTAAAAAAAATCAATGTTTTAGTTAATGAATATTTTTTTAAGTAAGCTCAAACTCTGTGCATAGAGTTTTTGGCTATAGAGGAGGCATGATTTAAAGATTTAGTTAGTTTCAAATTCGTGTGATTAAAGAACAATGTTTATAACAAATAATTTATGGTTTTTTTCTATTAGAGTTGGGAAGGCTATAAGATTTTAAAAGTCCAAAGAAACCTCTTGCTAAAGAATAGAAGTTTGACTCCTAATTGATAGGTTTGGATGCCTCCTTAAGAGCTCTTTCTTCATGCTTTCAATGCATGTTGCAATGTATTTTGTTCAAGGGAATGTTTATTTTTTTTTAAATAGTAAATATACAAAATTTACAAGCTTTAAGTGAATTGAAGCAAAGTTAAACCCAATTCAATAGAATAACAAAAGCGAAAGATACATTGGAATACAATGCTAGAAAACAAAAGCCTGGAATACAATGCTAGAAAACAAAAACCCTAGAGTAAGATGATTGACATGCACACTGATGAAAAAAAAGTTATTCACAAGCAAAATAGTGTAGAAAGAGTCATGATTTTGCATATTCTTTTTCAACCTATCCCATTTTTTATAAATTTAACAAGTGTCATGTATCAAAATAACTATTAATTAATTGCACATCTACTTTTAGGCTTTCATATAAAATTTTATAAAAATCTATCACATCAATTTATTTGCATGTAATAGTGTAGCACATGATGTACATGCATGCAATAGTCTAGCACATGATGTATATGAATAAATATCTTGTCTCAAAAGAGTGTATACACGAGGTGATTAGATAAAATTTAAACAAAATAATTGTTATGACAATAGTGACATGTGGTACAGTCTGTGCCAATGAGAAAAAAACACCAGGAACCGAGCTAGTGTCTTAAGCAATTATCATAACCATTGCTAAAAGAACAACACATTGCTTGTGTTAAATTTGTGAACCATTGATCTACATGCAAGTATGAAAGTTGTGGGAAGGGAATTATGCACTGGAATAATAAAAGAGAATATACACTGAACATGAAATTCATGCCACAAATTTCAGATAAATCAGACAAGAATCGCTCAGATAATCACAACATCAATCTTCGTTCATTAATCAATAATACAATGATTATACAATAAATAAAATTCAAATGATAAAGATAGGATTCGAATCTATAAGTTCTAACTGAGTGATTAGCTAACTCAGTGTGTCTAAATCACTGCTGGAGCTCACTCGCCTAACTCCAGATGTCTAAATCAGTTTACAATTAGTTAACTGATGAGGTAGGTGGGAAAAAGACGTCACTCTCTCTTCATGCATGCAAAATTGGTGCTAGGCTAACTGAAATTGATCTAACTAATTGTAAATGGAGGTTGACTCAGCATAATTGCTTACCTACCACAACGAATTGATGGAGGCTACTGGTGGCACTTAGAATGGGCTCCTAAAATATAGGGATTGCTCCCAGATGCACATAAACTCATGCATGCACATGCAGTAAGTTCCAGAAAACCTCTAGGTGTGTCCCCCACATTGTGCCCACACTCTAGTACAATAATAATTACTCATGCACATACAGTAAGTGCCAGAAAACCTCTAGGTGTGTCCCCCACACTCTAGTACAATAATAATTACCCATGCACATGCAGTAAGTCCTAGAAAACCTCTAGGTGTGTCCCCCACACTCTAGTGCAATAATAATTACCCCCTACGGTTAGGCAAAGCAACCAAATAGACTATATTGCACAAAGAATGATTAATTAATCCTAACAACCCCCCTTAATCCTAACTTTGGACAACTTGGGCCGTGGAAAATAGGCCAAAAGTCACCCATAAAATTTAAATGAAATAAAATACTACTTAATAAAATAAGGAAAATGGGGAACACCTCATGGGAAACCCCTTGCCCCTCAAAATAAGCAGGAATCAGGAAATTTTGCTGCAATCTGCAACTTTGTGGAGCAGCAATGCAAAATATTGGTTCTTCTGTGCATCAACATCCTGGGACTACATGTGAACCTATCCAAACTAAATGATTATTTCTGGAGGAATTTTCCTCTTTGGAAGAAGAGGAATATGCTCAACTAAATCAGGAACATACACAGCTGCAAGATGAAAACTCGACCCATGTAGAGCAACTGAGATCAAATGATGAGAGAGCGAAAGAGCTTGAGAATTCGAACCATGTAAGGTAAACCAAAGAAATTTATATGTTTCATCCTTGACCATCGAACCATATGAGGTTAAATTAGCTTCGAGTGTTAGGAGCAAGTGTCCCGACGAATGCAGGATGTCTAGGAGATGAGCATGTGATCAAGTAGAAAGGTAGAGAAGTCCCGGGACCATTGAGAGCGAATGCTTGAGCTCCATAATCTAATATATCTTCTAAAATATCCAATGATTCACAAAATATAATATCAACAAAAATCATGAGAGAAAACTAACATCGAATCCCCAACAATGATTTTTAAAGAGACTTGAGGTACTTGATTTTTCACAACAAAATTGATTAGAACAACTACAAGCATGACTAGAGGCTTTTGAAACTTAAAAATCGAACCAAATAAGGTCATATTAGATACAAGAGTTTGGAACAAAGGTTCCAAATGCTCCACTAAGATGGTAGATGCACAATTTTCTCCTTCTCCAACAAAACTCTGAGTATCGGTGCAAGCAATCATGTAGGAATTTGTTGGAATCTCTATATCAATGAGAGTGAATGTACCACTTCTAAAATCTGATATTTCTTCCAAAAAATCCAAACTATTATTTTTTGCACACCAATAGCAACATTAGAGAGAGAGAAATTGAATTCCTCTTCATTTTCTGAAGCATTCACTAGCAAACTTTGCACTGAATTTAAAATAGAATAATCATTGGAAAATTCCTTAGTAGAATGGAAGGAGAGTTTATCTTCAATAACAGATATTCAAATGTATTCTTCTGGATCAACTATATGAGAAGATGAGATATTAGATATCTCATAAATTTCCAGAGCAACTAGAGAAGGATTCACTCCAAGGAGACTTTCTTTAATTTGAATTGACTGTGTTGAAGATTCTGCTTCTTCTTCATCTTGAACAACTTCATCAGAGAGAATAGAGGCCGAGAATTTTGAATAAATAACTCTTGTGGTGCTGGGTGTGCTCTACAAATTACTAGAATGATCCTTGTTTTGCTTGCCAAAGGTTCTATCCAACTATGTCCAGAGACCCTTTGGGTATTCAACAGAATCAATAAGGTAGCGCAAGCTTGGAGAAAATGCCAGACATATCGTTCCAAAATAGTATATCACCATCATTTAGCCAGTCATTCTCATCTTCATAAGACTCTTTACCAAGTCCAATAGATACCTTATAAAGACCTTGTCTCTTTAGAGATGAGATCATCTTCAATTTCCACTTTGAATGTCTTCTGAATGGAGTAAGAAGAGGAATTGATAATATTGAATCCATATTGAAGTTGTACTTGCAAAATATCATTGCAAAAAACACCAATCCGCAATCATATGCCATTTCAAACCTTTCCACCTCGACATGTGCACTTTTTCAGATTCCATCACACCTGTAGAGACTTCTCTAGACATAATCCAGAGTTATCAAGGCATTAATTGCAAGAATTATGTGGAAATTCAACTGCTTTTGTTGTACAATGGAGGTTGGACAAGGTTTGGTTCTATCTTGAACAAGGCTCTGATACCATGTTAAATTTGTGAACCATTGATATACAGGAAAATATGAAAGTTGTAGGAAGGGAATTATGTAATTGAATAATAAAAGAGAATGTACACTGAACATGAAATTCATGCCACAAATTTTAGATAAATCGGACAAGAATTGCTCAGATAATTACAACATTAATCTTTATTCATTAATCAATAATACAATGATTATACAATAAATAGAATGCAAATGCTAAAGATAGGATTCGAATGTATCGGTACTAACTGACTGATTAGATTACTCAGTGTGTCTAAAGCACTGCTGGAGCTCACTAGTCTAACACCGGGTGTCTAAATCAGACTACAATCACTTAATTGATGAGGTAGGTGGGAAAAAGACGTCACTCTCCCTTCATGCATGCAGAACTGGTGCTATCCTAACTGAAAATGATCTAACTGATTGTAACTAGAAATTAACTTAGCATAACTGCTTACCTACCACAATCAATTGATGGAGGCATTTGGTGCCATTTTGAGTGGGATCCTATAATGTAGGGATTGCTCCTAGAGGCACATAAACTTATGCATGCACATGCAGTAAGTGGAAGATAACCTCCAGGTTTGTCCCCCACACTCTAGTACAGTAATAATTACCCCCTAAGTTAGACAAAATGACCAAATAGACTATATTGGGAAAAGGAAGATTAATTAATCCTAACACCCCCCTTAATCCTATCTTTGTACAACTTGGGCCCTAGCAACTAGGACAAAATTCACCCATACAATTTAAATGAAATAAAATACTGCTTAATAAAATAAGGAAAATGGAGAAAACCTCGTGGGAAACCCCCCCGTCAAAATAAGCAGGAATCAGGAAATTTCACTGGAATCTGCAACTCTATGGAGAAGTAATGCAGAATCTTGGTTCTTCTGTGCATCAACATCCTGGGACTATGCATGTGAACCTCTCCAAACTAAATGATTATGTCTGTAGGAATTTTCCTCTTTGGAAAAAGAGGAATATGCTCGACCGAATCAGGAACATACACAACTGCAATATGAAAGTTGAACGCATGTAGAGCAATTGAGATCAACTGATGAGAGAGAAAAATTGCTTGAGAATTCGAACCATGTGAGGTAAACCCAAGAAATTTATATGTTTCATCCTTGAACATCGAACCATATGAGGTAAAATCAACTCCGAGTGTTAGGAGCAAGTGTCCTGGCGAATGCATGATGTCACTGTATTTACTAGTATTGTGAGGAGATGAGCATGTGATTAAGTGGAAAGGTAGCAAAGTCTTGGGACCATGGAGAGTGAATTTTTGAGCTCCATAATATGATAGATCTTTTAAAATATCCAGTGATTCACAAAATCTAATGTCACCAAACTCATGAGAGAAAACTAACATCAAATCCATTAGAAGAAATTCGGGATTTAAAATAGGCCTTATAAAAAAATGTGCCATGGATGAGTTGGATTTTTTAAGCCAATATAATTTCAATATATTTGGTCAACCATGATGGTTGAGTTGGACATATAATACAACGATCATGGGGATAAACCGTAGTTTACGTGTCTTTGTTCATAGCAAAAGTTTAATAATACATTATTACATTTACATTTCCCTTTGGTAAAAGTATAAGAAAAAAATTCTATCAATATTAGATTTACACTAAAATTTGCAATATTACATTTACAGTAGAAATGGATAAACCGTAGTTCACTTCATAGTAAAAGTTTAATAATACATTATTACATTTACATTTCCCTTTGGTAAAAGTATAAGAAAAGAATTCTATCAATATTACATTTACACTAAAATTTGCAATATTACATTTACATTAGAAATGGATAAACTGTAATTCACACTGCTTTGTTCATAGCAAGAGTTTAATTATACATTATTACATTTACATTTCCCTTTGGTAAAAATATAAGAAAAAAATTCTACGAATATTACATTTACACTAAAATTTGCAATATTACATTTACATTAGAAATTTGCTATGTTGTCTAACAATGTTTTTTTAATGCCCGGATGCGGGTGACAACACCAAGGCCAACTATTTTGTGGGCGCTAGCAACACGTGGCTGCCTTTACAACTGTCGTCGTTTGCTACCTGCTTGGAATCCTGGCGTCTAGATCTGAACAACTCCACCGGCGTTACTTCCTCGATGAACCTTGTTGACACTTGTCGTGATCTCCGCATCCCAGGTTTTGTTGGTGTTACGACGTGCGCTCACCTCCCAGCTCATGAACGCTGTCACTCTCCGCAGGATCCTTCGAACGTTGAGGATTATTCTCGAGTCTTGTCGGAGCATGAGAACAGAGCTGGAACTAGTACTTCGTCCTAGGTTCATTCAAGACCTGTCCGATCGGATTAATGGCAACTGACAAGAATTTGATGTAGTCTTTCCGTGCGCATTATGATATGGAGGATAGTTGTATCGGCTGCGAGTTCAGGGTGTTTTATCATAGTCTCTCTGCTGCTGCTGTTAACTCTACTAGTGGTTATCATTCTAGAACTCGTGAAGGAGCTTTCACCCCTTTGCATTTTGGTCTAAGGATTAAGTCGACGGCCATGTCCCGCCAGCGTGGTACTCCCAGACGTGCCCACTCGGGTCGTGTGAAACTGTAAAGGAGTAGTAGTGTCCTTGTCCCTGAGGATTATGAACCCCATATCTCTGGTTGCGTTCGGGTGCTGGTTGAGGCATGGGCGAATAAAGTTCTGAACAGGAAGCTATCGAGAGGGGAGGATGGCAGTCGCATAAACCACTACTAGATGGTAAAAAATATGCTTTGCAAGCTAGCGGAAGACGTGCTCAGCAACTGGGCTGAAGCTCAAATAGTGGTCCACTCCATGAAAATGAAAATTGCGGAGGTTGACACTCAGTTGACCGAATTGGACAAAAATTTCTCCTGGAAAGGAACTGCCAATATTTCCAGCTTAAACGTCCATAAGGCGGGGACAAAAGCACAGGGTGGTGATGCCAATGGTGGAGCCAGTGGAAGTGAAACGGGCAGGCACGCCATCACTAGTCTAGGAGGAAGTGGTAGCTCCTCCAAGTTTCCCCGAGCTAAAACTTTCCAGGTGCCTTCTCCAGTGGAACCCCTCTCCAAACGACTGAAAGACTCGTCTTCCCCACAGGTTGGTCATCCTCCAGCGTTGTCTCTTGTTCCTATGGCAGCCACAAACTCGCCCACTAGGTCGCAGGAGGAGTGCTGGGCATGCCCCATCACTGAAGATCCCCCCTCAGCTTAATGCGAGCTCCGCACAGGTCTCTTTCAGGCTTCGCTTTGTGTAGGCCTTTAAATATTGTCTATGTTTTTATTTCTAAGGTTTACTCTATGTCTCTTTTTAGTTCTAGTGGGGCTCGACTATTTATGCAACCCAGTTTCCCTGTATATCGGTCTTGAACAGGTTATAGAGTTTTTTCTGAATAGTTTTTTAGAGTTTTATTTACAAATATCAGTATGCTTACACATAGACATGTCTTATTTTTTGGAAATGGCTGTGAAGGAGACACAGTCTCCTTCAAACCCCTGTCAAATCATGAGTTCTCTGATGTAAATTTTTTTCCCCTGTAATATAATTTACTGTGTAGCTTACAAAAAAAAAACAATGTTTTTTTAATATTTAGAAATTTGCAATATTACATTGAGACTAGAAATTTTCTATGTCGTCTAACAATGTTTTTTCGATATTTTTTAATAATAACAATAAAAAAACATTACAAATGGTTATAAAAATATAATGTTTTTTTATAAAAAAATGATTAATGGTTATAAGCGAATTTATCGTTATATAAATGAAGATATTGAATAAGTTTTCAATATTTCTATATATTTTAAATCTTTTAGATTGTTATTATAAATTTTATTTTTTTAAAAATTAAAATGATAATAAAAATATTATAATTTTATTTTAAAAATATTTTATAATTTTATTATAAATGCTATATATAAATTTTTAAAAATCAACCCGATATGAACAAAATTATATAAGAATATATATGGTTTATTAGATTATATAAATTATATAAGAATATATATGGTTTATTAGATTATATAAATCATAAGAACCTATATTGTTTATTGTTTTTTAATGTAATGTTTTTTTATATGAATTAATATAAAATTTATATTAAAAAATAGTAGGGATTTTTTTTTAAATATTATTGTAATTATATTTTCCATTATAATTTAAATATGAATATATTTGAGTTTTGCATTTTATTAAATATATAAAAAGTACTAGTGCATTTATTTAACAAAATTTTAATATGTAATTTTAAAAATTCGACTATATCATTTATTATGTGTGCACGAGAACCTAAATATTTCATTAATATTTATAACCAATATCTCTTTACTCTACATTAACTCAACACACTTGTCAACTACCATTAATGAGACAATTTAGGTTGACTTTCATTAAATTTAATGTGACATGACATATATGTAGTGTGATGTGGTTTTTTTATTATTTTCCTTAGGAGACCCATTTTAAACCCCAAATTTCCTCTAATGCACCAACAACAATTTTGAATGAGACTTGAGGTACTTGATTTTTCACACCAAAATTGATGAGAACATCTACAAGCATGAATGGAGGCTCTTGAAACTTAAAATTAGAACCAAATAAGGTCATATTAGATCCAAATAAGGTTATATTAGATCCAAGAGTGTGAAACAAAGGTTCCAATTGCTCTATTGAGATGGTAGATGCACAATTTTCTCCTTCTTCAACAAAAATCCGAGTATTGGTGCAAGCAATCATGTAGGAATTTGCTAGAAGCTCTAGATCAATGAGAGTGAATGGATCACTGCTAATTTATGATATTTCTTGAAAAACATCCAAAGTATTACTTTTCTACACACCAACAACAACATTAGAGAGAGAGACATCAAATTGCTCTTCATTTTCTGAAGCAATCACTGACAAACTTTGCACATAATTTAAAATAGAAGAATCAATGGAGAATTCCCGAGTATAATGGAAGAAGTGTTTTTATTCAATAACAGAGATTCAAATGTCGGATTCTAGATCATCTATATGAGAAGATGAGATATCAGAGATCTCATAAACTTCTGGAGCAGTAGGAGAAGGATTCACTCCAAGGAGACTTTCTTCAATTCAAATTGAAAGTGTTGAAGATTCTGCTTCTTCTTCATCTTGAACAACTTCATCATAGAGAAAAGAGTTCGATACTTTTGAAGAAAGAACTCTTGTGGTGTTGGGTGTGCTCTCCAAATTGATAGAATGATCCTCATTGTGCTTGCCAAAGGTTCTATCCAATTCCGTCGAGAGATCCTTTGGGTATTCAACATAATCAATAAGGTAGCACAAGATTGGAGAAAATGCTATACATATCATTCCAAAATCTATATCACCATCATTTATCTAGTCATTCACATATTCATAAGACTCTTTAACAAGTCCAATAGATACCTCATAGGTCTACCTTGTCTCTTTAGATATGAAATCATCTTCAATTTCCACTGTGAATATCTTGTGAATGGAGTAAGAAGAGGAATTGATAATCTTGAATCCATATTGAAGTTGTACCTTCAAAATATCACTGCAAAACAAACCAATTGAAAATCATATGTCAGTTCAAACCTTTCCACCTCGACATGTGCACTTTTTTAGAGTATGTCACACCTGCAGAGACTTCTCTAGACATAATCCAGAGTGAGCAAGGCAATAATTGCAGGAATTAGGTGGAAACTCAATGGCTTTTGGTGCACAATGGAGGCCAGACAAGGTTTGATTCTAGCATGGACAAGGCTCTGATACCATGTTAAATTTGTGAACCATTGATCTACAGGAAAATATGAAAGCTATAGGAAGGGAATTGTGTAGTGAAATAATCAAAGAGAATGTACAATGAATAGGAAATTCATGCCACAAATTTCAAATAAATCAGACAAGAATTGCTCAGATAACCACAACATTAATCTTCATTCATTAATCATTAATACAATGATTATACAATAAATAGAATTCGAATGCTAAAGATAGGATTCGAATGTAACAGTTCTAATTGACTGATTATCTAACTTAGTGTGTCTAAATCGCTACTGAATCTCACTAGTATAACTATGTATGTCTAAATCAGTTTACAATTAGTTAACTGATGAGGTAGGTGGGTAAAAGGTGCTAGTCTCCCTTCATGCATGCAAAAATGGCGCTAGGATAACATAAAGTTATCTAATTGAATGTAACTGGAGGTTAAGTCAACATAACTGCTTACCTACCACAACCAACAGATGGAGGTTGCTGGTGGCACTTAGAATGGGCTCCTATAATGTAGGGATTATTCCCATAGGAACATAAAATGCATGCAGATGTAGTAAGTGACATATAAACTCTAGGTGTGTCCCCCACACTCTAGTACATTAATAATTACCCCCTAAGTTAGGCAAAATGTACAAATAAAATATATTGGACAAAGGATAATTAATTAATCCTAAAAACCCAATATCTAATTTTAACACAAGGTTCCAAAAACGAAGTTGTAGAAGGAGACAATTTGTTAACTAGAAAACATGTGTAGCCAAATGATATTAGGGGGCTTAGAATTCACTCGTTAGTGACCAAACAAAATCGCCAACAATTCGTGGATGACACGATGTTAATAGGTTACCCTTCAATCCAAGAATCCATGAGGTTTAAGCAATTTCTACTAGATTTTGGAAAAGCCTCAGGGTTGGAGACTAGTGGTAAACAATCTCAAGTTTTCTTCTTCAATACATCTAGGATTACAAGACAAAAGATCTGTAGAATCATGGGATTTCAGGAGAGATCCCTTCCATTCAAATATCTAGGAATTCCTCTAGTGAATTCATTAGAAAAGAGAGGTTCTTAGAGAGAACTTATCGACAACATGAAAACATGCCTGATGAATTGGACCCTGAGGCCCCTCAATTTGGCTAGTAGAATGGTGTTGGTGCAAGATATGGATGGCCTTTTGCAGAGAGTGTTCCATGAGCAGGTTAAAGGTGGATTAAAGACTACTATGAAGGAAGGTGCAGACTCCACCCATGGATTTGAAAACCAAGTAGTTGTGAGGGCACTTTACTACAAGTTTGGAAGGGTGTCGAGCACGGTTGCAACGAAGGTTTACAAAGAACGACAGGTGCAGACAACTCAGAAGTTGCAGAGAACGAACGTTTTAGCGAGTTCGGTTGTGAATACAACCAAGGACTTGGTCATTAGGGAAGGAACACTCTGGAAGCTTACTCAGAAGCTTGACTACCAAAGCTACCAAGGCAAACTAGGTCTTGGAGACGAGAAAAACAATGAATGGGATGCTCAATGAAGGTTTTGGTTGGAACGAAATAAAGTTGAAGTGGTTGAGGATTCCAAGGGGAAGGAAGCACCTTTGGAAGAAGCAACGAAGGATTGCAACAAGCATGCGATCAAGCGACTTGTGAGATTTATTCTGTAGACCAACGTGACTTTGGGAAATCGACTGAATTCTGTGACTTTTGAAGGCATGGAGTTGGTGGTGACTCTATGCAAACTTGCAGCGAGTCCTCAAGGAAACGAGGTGCAACAAGAATTTTTTTTGGGGCAGACAACTTGCCTAACCAAGAGAAGGACGATGACAAGACTCAACCATACTTTGTTGGGGATTTAGATGAAGAAGATTCATGGAAAACACAAACAACATTCGAGAAGGAAATGAGGCTTACCATTGGCACAATGAAACGTGAGAGATGGCATCGCCACTTCATTTTTCATTAGAGGAAATTTCAACTCAAAATGGGCCTCCTAAAAAAACTAATAAAATAAAGTTAAAATAATAAAATAATATTTATTAATTTTGGAGGAAGAAAAGAAAAAAACTACTTTTTGTTTGTATTTTCGACATATCACCCCGTGTTTTTACTCAAATTTCGATCCGGAGAGCTCATTGGATGTGGAATTAAATTTTCCATCCAACGAGTACCTACTTGACATAATTTTGATGGATCTCGCCACCCCAAAAACAAGAAATACCTGAAACAACGTGATGATGACATCATCATCACATTTTTTCAGGTATTTATTGTTTTTGGGGTAGTGGGGTCCATCAAAAGTATGCCAAGTGGGTACTCGTTGGATGTGGAATTTAATTCCGCATCCAACGAGCTCTCCCGATCAAAATTTGAGTAAAAACACGAGGAGATATGTCGAAAATACAAACAAAAAAAGTAGTGTTTTTTATTATACCTATCCCCAAATTTATATTAAAAAAGTGTTTAAGACCTATACGATATTTCAAATTTAAATCAATTTCATTGGCTAACACATGAAAACATGGAATTTGAATTAGAGTAAAAAGGCCCATTTTGAGTTGAAATTTCCTCTAATGTATCTAGGATAAGTGATGAATGAGTTGGCGCATTGCTTGTGATGAAGGTAATGAGGCCAAAGGTCCCTCGTGGAAGGTTTTCTTAGAAAATTTCATTCAAACAATGCGGAAGCACACAACCAGGGGCACTTCAATGAATTGTCTAAGTAAACAGGCAGTTCAAACATGGAAGAAAATGTTTAGTCAAGGTTCTACAGGTTGTGGAGTATACCAAAACGCAGAAGGAAACACAGTTAAGACATAACGAAGTTCGTTCCTTCGAGGTTGGCAGATGGTTGGATTATCTACCCAACTAGTCTAACTTTACGGGCTAGCAACGAATGGAGGTGTGATGGAGGTTTTGACAGATTGATAAAGGACGAATGCAGTACTAGGTGGTAGGCACAACAGTTGGACCATGAGGGACACTTAGAGACTCTCAGCTGTGACAGTGAATTGCGGATCGTTCATAAGCGTCGGTCATGAGCAACAATTGTAGCATGTTCATGAGGACATCAATTAATTAGGACATTGTCAAGGACGACAACAAGCTTAAGTGGGCAAGGTTGTTACATCCATGCGCCTCACACCAGCCTAAGAGGCTGGCTTGGGCACCCATGTGGGAAAGACGGTTCGGTTGACAGACTTGGAAAGGGGCACCTTGGCCAAGTGATAGAACGCATGAGGAGCGCACATAACTAGCAAGGGAGTGCTCCCACAAATGAATCCTGTGCTCATCCTTGGAGCTTGGTAAGCCAAGAGCACAACACCTTGGCACATAGGTAGTTGGAAACACGCTTGAGCCCAAGTGCTTGTTGATGAAGTGGATGCACCTTGAAGCATCTCGAAGGAACAACGTCAATGAAAACATAGTCCATGGAGTGCACTCGACAACCATCTTGGTTACGTGGGAGATGCGCTCATGGAAGCATTTGTTAAGGGGTTGATAAGATCGAGCTCCTATAGGAAGGAGCGCCCCTACACCACGACGCCACATGACTTAGAGCGTGCAGAAGGAAGACGCTCGCAGAGGAGCACCTTGATGCTTAATCAACGACACCATCAACAAGTGTGCATGCATGAGGGAAGTGGACCACCGGGAGAGTGAGCGCACTGACCGTGAGCTAGCGTGTGCGCTAAGTAAAAGGGAACACCCACCTTTTGGGGTCGCGCTCACTCATGCGACTCCTATAAAGGCACAAGGAAAATGTTGAGGAAAATAATCCAAGTTTTGGCAAGAGAACAACATGCCAACATGAATGCGCAATGTGGAGGCTCTACAAGTAATGCAGGTCACTGACATAGTTCCCTGAAACAGTTGGCGTAGCAACACAATGATTTTGTGGGAGGAATGGTTATGCAAGCCAACACTCCAAACAAGTCAACAACACAATGTAGTTTCGAAAACAACAATCGAGCAAGATAGCGATAGTTGACAGTCACAGAGTTGGACGCCCTAGGAGGGGTCAACTCATCTTCTTTGTAACTTTGTATTTCATTGTGTTCGTCGGTTGGGTGCACACCATTAGTTTTTTCAGTTCGACAGCTCCGTCATTGTAATTCAATTACTCTTAATAAAAGTAAACAAGGTTTTCTAGTTGGGTGCCCCACCCATACTTGTATCGTGATTTACTTGTGTTCTGTGGATGGATGTCCACTGCTTATTTACTTGATTTGATTGTGTAAACGAAGTTGATAAAGATAATGCGCTAAGTAAACAAGTATATGAGATAAGTGTTTTAAGTTAAATTCTGCACGGTTGTTTAGGTGTAGTCTGTTGGAGATTGCGTCTGGGTTGGCCATGCCCTTGGGAGGCTTCCAAGTGGTGTCACACACTACAACAGCCAATAGAAAATATGGACGTGTCCTGTGGCTATGACACATACCTTGATTCTTTGGAATATGCTAACGTATATTAAAAAATTGGTTTTGTTTTACTATGAGATAAAACATTCTGGATTCTCCATAATAATAGATGTTAGCATATTTTCTAGTGAAAAAAAAGAACAAATATAAAAATATATAGTAATTATAATGAAATATTTTAAATATTTAATATATATTTAAATATTTAGTTTTTTTAATTTAAGTAGAGATGAATATTTGATATTACATGACTTCTACTTAACCTTAATGATGAATATGAATCTTAAACAAGAATATTGAAGAAAACAAACACACTCATATATTAAGAATATACTATAAATATTGTACAAAAAACAAACACCACCCTTTTGAACTTAGAGTTAAAAACAAAAGAGATAACACCACCCTTTTGAACTTGGAGTTAAAAAAAATGATAATGCCACCATTTTGAACTTAGAGTTAAAAACAAAAGAGATCTTGATATATTAATGATAAGTAAAGAAAAGGTTCACTCACGGAGAAAGACATTTGTCACTAAGTCAGTCTGCCCAAAACAAACCGTTATAAACAAACTTCCATGGGCTGGGCCTCATCACCAGGGGAATCCTGACAGTGGCTACATTGGTTCATCCTTGTTAGTTTCATCACTTCTTCTTGGATGATGTCCATCGTACGCATCAGTTCTCTGAGGTCTCTATCATGGTCATCAATACGGGAATCATGGCATCCAATTTGGTTGGACATGAACCTAACATCGAAATCCATGAGCTTGGCATAGGAATTCATAGCTCTATTGTCCTTAAATCCCATTGCAACAATGTCTGAGAGCCTGCGCAGGTGTTTCCTTAAATCATCATGTCCAAATTTTAGACTAGAAAAACCTTCTTCTGATTCCTTTTTCATCATTGGGAGAGGACCTGTCCAGAAGGAGAAAACTACAAACATATCCTGAAGGAGCTCGGGCGCAATGCCTACTTCGTTTGAACCTGGATGCAAATGATGCAAGAGGGGGGTTTCACCGGGCTTATCTCTGCAGTCCATAGCACTTGTGTGAGTTTCCAGGACAAACACTGAGGGAGAGGACGGGGAGTAAATGTCGTCCTTTAGCGGAGGCCATTTTTCGAAGGAGTTGCCACGAATCCGGGTGATGAGAAAGAGCGTGATGTTCAAGGTCGGGGGGAGGGTATCCCGACCCTCCATCGGTGGTTATTTAAGAGACACGTTTAAAACCTTTGCTTTGACCATTATAAAACATTGAGCCTTGGAACATTGAGGCACCTATGTTGGCCAAATTGTCATCTTGATCATTGTTTTCTCTGAGAATGTGGAGAAACCAAAGTTTTAGAAGATTAATTCTATCATAATTTTTTTTGCAGTTGGTGGAGCCTTTGGAGTATCCTGATTGCATCTTTTGAATGACTTGACGAGAGTCGCCAAAGACTAGTAATTTCGAGGTGGATCCCCAATCAATCAGTTCTAGGCTATGGTAAAGCATCAGCCATTATGCCTCATTATTTGACTTGATTCCAAGACCCCAAGCAAAGGTTTTCACAAATTTTTTATTTTTTATTTTATTTTATTTCTTCTGTCGAGATCGAAAATTATCCCTCCCATACTTGTATCCCTTATTGAAACACTTCCTATACTAACAACGACATTTATATATGCTAATCCTACACTATTCTACTCTTATAGAAATAAATTCTCACATTTTCCTTGGGTTGTCTTGTGAGGGAGTTAAGCTTAGTTCCACTATGATACCATGTGAAAAATAAACATATAGGCAAGAATATAAAGAGAACAAAGATACACACAAAAGTTGGATTTTGTATTCATCCATAGAGAGATACTTATACAATTTGCTTACTCCAACAATATAGAGAATGTTGTTATCTCTCTCTATTCTTACACAACTTGATGTTATTCTTACTTAACTAATCCTAATCTAAGGATCATAATCTTACGACGTTGCTTATCACAACTCATGTACACACAATAATATATTATGACAAACATAAGAATGATACATCATTGGACTATAATGTATTTACCTACTATATCCATCAAACCCATCCCACTATGCAAAAACTCCTAAGTATGCTCATATGCAACTTGTATGCCAAAGAGCCACTTTAAAGGGTGTATGTTATGGTTCATGGCCCATTTACTCAAGAATCTTATGTTAGGGCATAATTACCTCAATTTCTTCCCCAATCATAGTTAAAGACCCATCCCGAACTTGCACAAAACCTCAAATTGGAACCCATATTCTACTATAAGGATAAGGATCTCTTATCTAGTGCATGTTTTGTAGTTTGAGGCCTTGTTCATTGTCCTTGGACCCTAGATGCTTCATTTAAGGTCTAAGAGATATAGTTTCCCCGCATACCCATTATTAAGGCCTTAAGACCCATCCCTCCTATCCAACGCATTATGAGATCAACCATACTCCACTTGTAAGGAAAATATTCCCTTTCAAATGCCTATGTGATGGTTTGAGGCCTTGTTCATGGCCCATGAGCCCTAAATGCTTCATTTTGAGGCTAGAGTCCCTTGCTTTCCTCCCCTTACAATTGTCAAGTCCACAAATGTATCTTTGATGTGAAAATCCTCCTCATAGCAACATAATTACTATTGAACACCAAATATCCTCATTAGAAGGACTATGTGGTGGTTTGATGAGTTGAATAAGATCTAACCATTCATTTTTTATTATTTTGAAAAATATGCAATTAATTATATATAAACATAAAACTTAATCAAATAGATAAACATGTATATCTCTTCAATACCTTTCTAACTAGCTAAAGAACTCCAAAAACTAATGTTAAAATAGAAATGTATGTTAAAATTACACACCTGTAGACATGTACACACATACTACTATAACATATATACACTTAAAGTAAGCATGAATGCACATTCTTGTGCATGCTTATAAAAAAATCCTTCAGAATTTTTATGGTAGTTTGGAAGGTATGACACGAAGGTATACATGTTTTAAAGAATGTGCATGCATAAATTCGTCATAAACATGTTCTCAATTCCTCATTGTCCCTTTTTTTTCCCATGTTATACAAACATTTATTAATAAATTTTATCTGTTAAATAAAATAAAATCATACTTACATATTTTTGAAGTCATTCTTATACTTCAACATCAAAATAAAATATAACATGTCATGATATTTATATAATTTAGAATTCATTCTTATATTTTAACATCAAAATAAAATATAACATGTCATGATATTTATATAATTTAAAAGTCATTTTCATAATGGAACATTATAGAAACCAATCAAATATAAAGATATAAAAACTCGATTTGAATAAATTTATAAATTCAAAAATGCAATTTAAAAGTTTTTAGTCAGTTTATAAATTCCAAAATGTAATTTAAACAATAAAAATTTTCAATTTAATCATAACAAAAAAACTTTTTAAAATTAAACAATCCAATTTTTTTTATAAAATCAATTTAAACTTCAAAAATATAGTTTAAACAATCAAAGTTTTCAATTTGACCAAAGATTACACCACCTTTACAATTTAACCAGAGATTACACAACCTTATTTCCATGATAATAACTAAGACAGAGTACTTGAAAAATTGTTTTGTTATTATGCTCTAGATGATAATTCAAACTGGATATTCGTTCGTCTCTAATCTTACGTAAAGTCTACGAGCTTAAAGAAGAATCACATAGACCTGTTCCCACATTTCATTCGTCGGCTTTGAGTTACTAGAGATCCACTTTCACTAGATTCCAAGCTTATATAGCATTATATATATATATATATATATTTTGTTAATTATGAGTTACGTAACCCACGGCATTTGCTTACTTATGGTATTCGTCCATAGTATTGTTGTTCTCTATTTCCTATTTAATCTGGTCTTAATAATGAGAAGGCGATCAATTGCCCGTAGTGCTTCTGTTGCTTCATTCTATTCTTTCACATGGTATCAGAGCTTACTGCCTGATCCTTCCATTGTTGGGGTAAGTCTTTTCACAGAGTGGAAAGCAATGTACGGAGCTATTGCCTACGGAGGTACAACACTCTATTTTTTTCTATTTTTTTTATTATTTTCTAGATCTGATATTTGGGTTGTTTCTAACCCTAAAAAAAACGTGGAGCTCTACGGCACTGAATCCGTTTTTGTTTTGGGGAACGGAGCTCCATCCGTTCAGATTTTCCACCTCCAGATCCAGATCGTGAAGCACATATTTTGTTTTAGATTTGATATTGCTCAGGGTTTCATTTTTGAAGCTATTGCCAATTTTTTTTTTAGTTCTGATCTGCATTGATTTAAAAAAAAAAAAGAGATCTCCATTGTTTGCCAGAGATCTCCATTTGAAGCTATTGCCAAAGTTTGCCCGAGATCTCCATTGTTCCAGATCGAGTTAAACAGGTAGCCTAGCTCGGGAATTTTTTTTATGGCAAGGCTCTGCGGCATTATTTAGAAAAAAAAGCGTTACCTCTCTTGGGCATCGCTCCTTTCACATAGGAGAAAAGCGGTGCCACCGCTCATATTGAAGAGGCAAGAAGCGGTACCACCGCTCTTCCTGTGTTTAGAGAAAGTGGTGAACTGCCTGGCACTTGCATCGGTTCGCGGCATCGCGCCGCCCCACTGCTCACTGCTCGATCACTTGGAGCGGTGCTGTTTTTTTATATTTTTTTATTAAAAAAAAGGCAAGGTATTTTTTATACTAAAAAAAAACGGGCTAAGCAATGGTTTTTTTTTTATATATTTAAAAAGGGGCTAAGCAAGGAATTAAAAAAAAATGGCTAAGTAAGGAATTAAAATAAAAAGGCTAAGCAAGGCATTTTTTTTATTTAAAAAAAAAGCAAAGGCAAATATTTTTTTTAGTCATATCCGATGGCTAATACGAGCTCTTTGAAGCCGATCTCTGGACCAGTTCTGACCGGATCTAACTATGAATTTTGGTCTATCAAAATGAAGACATTTCTGCAACTCAACAAATGTTGGGATATGGTGGAAACCGAGTTCAAAGAATTTGAAGCGGTTGCTCTGGCCGCAATGAATAATGTCCAAAAGAATGCTCTTGAAGCTCCCCAAGACCGAGATCTCACAGCCACTTGGATGATCCAAAGTTACATTGAAGACTCCATTTTCCCACAGATCTTAGGTGCTACCAGTGCACATCAGGCTTGGAATCTGCTTGCATCAACTTACAAGGGAACCGATCGCGTTAAAACGGTAAGACTGCAAACCCTACGCCTTCATTTTGAAAGTTTGAAGATGAAAGAGTCAGAAACTGTGAATCAGTTCATGACCAGGGTTTCGGGTATTGTGACCAAATTCCAAACCTATGGTGAACTGCTAGAACAAAAAATCGTTGTTCAAAAGATTCTTCGGTGTCTCACCAAGAAATTTGCTATGGTAGTGACTGCCATAGCAGAAGCAAAAGATTTGTCTAAGTTCACCCTATAAGAGTTGACTGGATCTCTTCTATCTCATGAAGCGCGATTCACTCAAGAAGAAGAATCGTTGACCAATGCATTCAGCGCCCAGGCTTCCCTCAATAGAGGTTGAGGCAGAGGAGGACGAAGTAGAGGAAGAAGAGGTCGATGGTCTCGATCTATAGAAGACAGAACCAGTCACAATCATGAACACTCAGAGCATTCAGAACACTTTGATAACTCTCAAGGTTAGAGGGGAAGAGGCAAGAGATGGACCAATAAGTCCAATGTTCAGTGTAACTACTGCAAGAAGTATGGGCACTATGAACGAGAATGCAGAAAGCAGCAAGTGAACCAGAACAATAGCAGAGCCAATGTCTCCAAAGAAGAAGAAGGCTCGTCAGAGGTGATGTTTCTGTATTATCAAGCAACTGAAGAACACTGCAGCTCAGATTTATGGCTACTAGATAGCGGTTGCAGCAATCACATGACAGGTAACAAGTCATTATTCTCTAGTCTGGATTCCTCTGTTGTCACGAATATCAAGCTAGGAGATGACTCTCTGGTTCCAACAAAAGGAAAAGGTATTATTCCTGTAATTAGTAATGAAAATAAAAAAATGTCCATTCATGAGGTGTTTTATGTGCCTCATTTGACTGTAAATTTGATCAGTATAGGTCAATTAATTCATAATAAGTATGATGTTAGGTTTCATGATACATACTGTGCTATCTATGATAAACCTCCCAATAAGAGACCTATAGCCAAAGTTGAAATGACCAAGAACGGAATCTTTCCTCTTAGTCTTAGGAGTGCTAACCTTCCACATCCTGTAGCTCATACAGTTTCCAGTCAAGATGAATCCTGGTTATGGCACTGCAGATTTGGTCATCTCCCCTTCAAGAGTCTCAATATCCTGCACAAACCCTCAATGGTTAAAGGATTACCGGTTATTCATAAACAATCCAACACCTATGAGGATTGTATCACTGGTAAACATCATAGGGATAGTTTTCCCACTTCCACATCTCGAGCCAAAGAGCAACTTGAGTTAGTTCATACAGACCTCTGTGGACCCATGCAAACCCAATCCATAGGAGGTAGTTTTTATTTTCTGACCTTTATTGATGATTTTAGCATAAAAACATGGATTTATTTTCTCAGGCACAAATCAGAGACCTTCTCCAAGTTTAAAGAGTTCAAGGCTCTCACTGAGAAGCAATATGGAAAGTCCATTAAAATGCTCAGGTTAGATGGTGGAGGTGAATATGATTCACATGAATTCTCGGACTTTTGTAAGTAGCATGGCATCCAGAGACAATTCACTACTAGATACACTCCACAACAGAATGGAGTTGCTGAACGGAAAAATCGGACCATCATGAACATGGCCCGTAGCATGTTGTCACACAAGAAGTTGTCAAATGAGTATTGGGTTGAAATTGTTGGATGCTCAGTCTACTTGCTCAATAGATCACCCACAGTAACTGTCCAAGACAAGATTCCTGAAGAAGCATGGAGTGGCACTAAGACTAGTGTCTCACATCTCAGAATCTTTGGTTATGTTGCTTTTGCACATATACTTGATGAACTCATAAGAAAGTTAGACAAGAAAAGTGAGCACTGCATTTTCACTGGCTATAGTGAACAACACAAGGCATACAAGTTATATAATCCTATCACCAAGAAGCTTGTGGTGAGCAGAGATGTAAAGTTCATTGAAGACAAATGCTAGAGTGATCCTCCAGACATACAACATGAAGATCACTCATATCAACCAGATCTACCTATCAGACTTCCAAGATTGGAAGTACAACAACAAGAAGATGCAGCAGATGGTCCACCACAAAACCGGAAAACCAAAAGCTTGAGAGAGTTATATGAACATACTCCATTCTAGACGAGCAACTTCAGTTTTCTCTCTTCTCCTGTTAGCCCACATCTTTTAATGAAGCAGTGAAGGATGCACAGTGGGTAAAAGCCATGAATGAAGAGATTGATGCAATAGAGAAAAATCAGACTTGGGATTTTGTTGACATCCATGCAGACAAAACCAATATTGGAGTCAAATGGGTCTATAAGACCAAATTGAATGAAAAATGACAACTTGAAAAGCACAAGGCAAGTTTGGTTGCCAAAGGTTATGCACAGAAGTATGGTATAGATTATGATGAAACCTTTGCTCTTGTAGCAAGGATGGATACCATCAGAGCTGTACTTGCCATTGCAGCACAAAATCAATGGCCTATGTATCAAATGGATGTGAAATCTGCCTTTCTTAATGGCATTCTTGAAGAAGAAGTTTATGTAGACCAGCCACCTGGTTATACTGTCAAGGGTCATGAAGACAAAGTGTATAAGCTGAAAAAGGCCTTGCATGGTCTAAAACAAGCTCCACAAGCTTGGTATAGTAGGATTGAGTCCTACCTCATCAACAATGGTTTCAGCAGAAGCAACAATGAGCCCACTCTGTATGTCAAAACAGAGCAAGGTAAAATATTGATGGTATGTCTTTATGTTGATGACATGATTTACATTGGTAATTTGATGCTTGAATATTTTAGGACAGTCATGAAAAAAGAATTTGAAATGACTGATCTAGGATTGATGAAGTACTTCCTTGGCCTGGAAGTTACTCAAACTGATAAAGGTATTTTTATCTGCCAACATAAGTATGCTACTGATATTTTGCAGAGATTCAGAATGGATAAATGTAAACCAACAGAAATCCCTATAGGTCTTGGCACCAAGTTAACCAAGAATGGTGATGAACCAGCAGTAAACAATACACTCTATAAACAAATGGTAGGTAGTTTAATGTATTTGATTGCAACTAGACCTGATTTGATGTATGTTGTCAGTCTTATTTCCAGATTTATGGAGTCTCCCAAAGACTCTCACTGGAACGTTGGAAAAAGAATATTGAGATATGTTGCAGGCACACTTGGATATGGCCTCTGGTACACTCATACACCAAAAAACACTCTTACAGGGTACACTGACAGTGATTTTGTAGGTAGTCTTGATGATAGGAAAATCACATCTAGTTATGCTTTCCATTTGGGTACAAATTTGATCTCTTGGGCATCTCAGAAATAGCCCATTGTGAGCTTGTCTTCTGCAGAAGTAGAATATGTAGCAGCCACCACAGCAGCTTGCCATGCAGTTTGGCTAAGAAGACTGTTAAAGGATATGGGACACACTGCAAAAGATCCCACTTCTATTTTCAGTGATAATAACTCTGCAATACAATTGTCTAAACATAATGTATTTCATAGAAAAAGCAAACACATTGACACTCTCTATCATTTCATTTGTGAGTTAGTCAATGATGGACAAATTTCTTTACTATTTTGTGGATCTAAGGAGCAATTAGCTAACATGTTCACCAAACCATTGGGAACATCTGCATTTGTATATCAGAGAGAGCACTTAGGCATAGATAGTGCTGATGATATACTACCAGTTGAGATTAAGGGGGTGTGTTGAAGAGTGTAATCTCACCCGTTGTTAAGCTAGTGAGTTAGGTAACCCACGGTATTTACTCAGCTATGGTATTCGCCCATAGTATTGTTGTTTTCTATTTCTTATTTAATCTGCTCTTAATAATGAGAAGGCAATCGACTGCTCGTAGTGCTTTTGTTGCTTCATTCTATTCTTTCACACAAAAGACTTGGCTACTCTGATGAATGTTTAAGATTTTCTCTGTTGTAGTTTCTTTGTTAATGTAGAGTACCTTGTTACTCTGATAAATGCTTAAGATAACGTCACAGTTACTTAAAATCTGCTCATATTGAGGAACATCATAATTACTCAAAATCTCCTCATATTGAGAAGTAAAGCACCTAGCTACTTTGATGAATGAAAAAAATAACCCCAATTGATCTAAAATCATGTTGATTATGACTATTTTGTTTTGGCATGTGTAGGTTTCATAGAAATCTGTTTGTTTCACTATTTCTATTTTGATCATTTATAGCAGTTGCAATTGGACAGATCTCAGGATGCCATCATATTCTTAGTAGTTTGTACTTGTTTCATTATTTCTATTTTGATCATTTCTATCAGTTGCAATTGGACAGATATCACAGGATGCCATCATATTCTTAGTAGTTTGTACTTAATTTAAGATAGGATTTCATAAGTTAATGACCTTGCATCTAATAATGGAGTATGTAGGGTTTATTTGATGCTCGTATATTCTAGTTTGCATTTAATGAAATCAGGGCAGACTATAGAACTTCAAACAAATGGACGGACAACGTTTGCGTTTTAATTAGACTTTAATGAGGCCTTGACCCACTGGTTAATTCGAGGAGCAAATTAATACATTTAAGATTTATGAAAGCAATAAAAATGCACAACTATTTAGTTAATTTTCTCTTATGAGGAATTTGAATTTTAATCAGATTATTATGTTTTTGGTAAATTCAGCTCTGCTGGAAAGAGAAGTGGTAGCAATAATTGGGCCACAAGCGTCTGAGGTTGCAGAATTCATATCACAAGTGTCTGAGGTTACAGAATTCATATTACATCTGAGAGATGCAGCCCATGCCCCAGTTGTTTCCTTTTCTGTTACTAGTCCGTTACTCACTCACGACATGTTTCCATATTTTATTGGAATGGCACATAGTGATTCCTTGCAGATGCGCCCCATTGCACCCCTGGCTCAGGCCTAAGGCTGGAGAAGAGTGACAGCTGTTTACTCTGATGATGAATGGGGTAGAGGTGCAATCCCCTCATTAATTGATGCACTTAGGGATGTTGCATCTGAATTAGAGTATAGATCAGTAAAATTAGACAAGGATGCCGTAGAAGAGTTGCTATATGCATTACAGACGATGGAATCTAGAGTGTTCGTTGTTCATATGCAGTCTGATCTTACTTTAAAAATCCTTATGAAGGAAAAACAAATAGGAATGATGGATAGTGGTTACGTCTGGATAACTACAGATGAAATTACCAGCCTTTGGGATATTGTGCTAAATGATTCCACCAAAGCATCTATGCAAGGTCTCCTAGGAGTCAAAACTTATATTGATCAGACATCCAGCAAACTCCGAGATTTCACTCGAAGGTGGAGACGCCAATTTAGACACGAAAACCCCGATGAAGAAAAGGCTGAGCATAATCCCTATGCTTTATTTGCATACGACTCCATGTTGATGATAGCTGGAGCAATAGGGAAGTTAGGAAACAAAAGTTTTCATTTCTCCAATTCCATAAATATTGTTGTTGAGAATACCACAGATTTTAGACAACCAGTTAAGGTGTTTCAAGAAGGGCCACGGTTATTGAATGAGATCTTGAAGACAAATTTCAGCGGTTTAAGTGGGGTTGTTTAGCTGCACAATGGAGAAATTGTGGGTTCTACTTATGGGATTGTGAATGTTGTGGGTAACGACTACCATGTGTTAGGGTATTGGAGTGATGAAACTCAGATCTCCAAACAACTTGGAATTGTCATTTGGCCTGGTCAACCTGCAGAATTGCCTAGTAGTTGGGTACAACCATCAAGTGCTAAGAAGATGAAAATTGCGGTTCCCAATAAATCAAAGGGATTCACTGACTTCATTAATGTGGCATTTGACAGAGTTACTAACTGAAGCGAAGTCATTGATTTTTGTATAGATGTATTTGAAGCGGTTCTGAGTCGACTAAACTATTCATTGCCATATGATCTCATTCCCTGCAGCTACGATAACTATACGGACCTTGTCTAACAAGTTTATCACAAGGTAGCTTCCATTTTTTTAAATTATTTTGATTAACAATAATTCAACTTTTGCTTGCGGGTTGTCGGTTATACCACTTGGGTTATAGTGTCAGCCGACGGATTTGATCCTGGGCCTAGCCCAGACAATTCCGTCGTGTTACCGATTCCCCTACTCTAAAAAAAAAAAAACAATAATTCAACTTTTAAACCGGTTGGGTAGAGTTGTTTGTTTAGAAGGGTTGTGATAAGGTTAGAAGGGCTCAGAAAGGTGGCTTTGGGACTTCTTGACCCCTACTAAGTCACAAGTTACTTGCCTGCGATTAGATATATCCCTAAAACGTTGCTAAGTTACCTTGATTCAAAAATACAATAATTCAACTCATGTGATACTGATACTGATTTGGAATTTCCTTTGCAGAAGTTACTTGATTCAAAATACAATAATTCAACTCCTGCAGATACTGATTTGGAATTTCCTTTGCAGAATTATAATGCAGTTTTGGGCGATACTACAATTTTAGCAGATCGAAGTCAATATGTTGATTTCACACAACCATTCACAGAATCGGGTGTAGTGATGGTAGTACCTATCAAGGCAGGCGAAGCAAATATCGCTTGGGCATTCAAGTGGCCTTTTACTGCGGGCATGTGGTGCACAACAGGGGCATTCTTCATATTTACTGGATTTGTAATATGGATATTCGAGCATAGGGTAAATCCTGAGTTTAGAGGAAAACATCGTGAACAAGTGGTGACAGTACTCTGGTATTTGACTCTATATTATCTCTGAGCTAAACATTGTTTCATTTATTTTCATGGTGTTTTGAGCTAGGTTTCCAATAACCTGCCTTGGCTTCTTTTCATTTGCCCTACTGTTGCAGGTTTTCGTTCTCGACTCTGTTTTTTGCACACAGTAAGCGATTCTCCTTCAACTAGAAACACTTTGTATTTCTGTCTAGTTAAAAAAAAGATAAGGCATAATGTCACCATTTACATGTCTTTTATATGATGTTTTTTTCTCCTTACCTAAAGATTGTACTACAGGGGAGAAGTTAGAGAGCAATTTGTCTCGATTGGTGCTTGTAATTTGGCTATTTGTAGTTTTGATTTTAACTTCTAGATATATGACCCGTTTGACATTTATTCTCACGGTGCAACAATGGAATCCAATAGTTAAAGATGTTGAATCTCTCAAGGCCAGTGGAGGACCAGTAGGGTATCAGGACGGTTCTTTTGTAGGTGAATACCTGCAGGATAAGTTTAGCATAGCCAAAGAAAATCTTAGAACATATTTAACACCAGAGGAAGCTGGAGAGGCTCTCTTAAAGGGCCCAAAGAATGGAGGAGTTGCTTCCATATTCGACAAGATTCCTTGTTAGCCAAAACCAAGCCGACTAAACTTGCGTTCGCTCAGTTAATATTAAAAATTAATTTTCATTTTTTTCATGCCGACCTCTTCTTCTTTTTCACTTGTCGAGTGAAACTTGTCTATCTCCAGACTCGACAAGTCTATCAACTTTGGTTGGACTTTCTACCTGACTGATTTACTTGGACTTACTTGTTGGTTCTACCCACTCATTTTACCTTGACCCCTTGTCACTTCTAAGTGGGCTGACTTCGACCTCCAAGTTGGCTCACCTCTTCGACCACTCAAGTGGACTGACCTCTTTGACTTCTCAAGTCGGTTTACTCAACTAACCTTTCAAGTCGGCTCACTTTGGTCGAAATCTACAGAGTATTTTTCTTAGTCTAACAGACTTAAGAAATTACAAATGCTTTTCACTTGTGATTAAGATAGAGTAAAATAGACACATTAACAAATCCAAATAACTTATAAAACATATACCCAAATATGTAGGAAGACTTCAGTACAATGTGCCGTAAAACCTAGAACTTTCACGTGGTGAAAAATTTATGGGTTCTTGTTCTTTCATTCAACTGTAATGGTAAAAGACAAATACACAAGTAAATATCGAAATATTGTGCGGCCAAATAAACACATTTAGCCATAAACTATTTCATATATATAACTTATGCGGAAATATCAAAGTATTACAAACTTGTCAGACCACCGACTGATCTTTTTATAGAGCTTCAGCTCTTTGATTGATCCTTTTATAGAGCTTCGGCACTTCGACTGAATCACTTACACATAAGCTTGAGCTTCAACTTCTCTTTCTCACCCTGAGTTCCTTTGTCTCTCTATTGTGTCTGTTGTGTCTCTCTCTAACCTAATTTACAATTTGCTTCTTCTATTTATAGGCAACCTGAATATTGCTTCTACATGGGTCGACTGACTCACCATTAAAGACTGTAATAACTATCTACCTAACAACTTAGCTTCAGAAATAAATTCGACTGGTTTACATTGCTGAATCGTGGAATCTTCCCTCTTGTCAGACTAACGGACAACGTCTTGATTGGTACAGACTCTGACAAAGTCGGATGAGAGTCAGGTACATATCTACAAGTAATTACATTTTTCCAACACTCCCCCTTAATTATAAGCAGATGGGGATTTTTAAAACAAAATTTACAAAATGTTTCAGAGCTTAGACATGCTCTGTTTATGACAGAGTTCATTGTGGAGAAATTGTCATTCCAAGATAACTACGCAGATACTAGAATGTGTCCTTTTCCAATGGTTTTGTGAAGATGTCTACAAGTTGGTCTTTAGACCTACAAAATTCCAAACAAATTTCCTTGTCATTCACCAACTCTCTTATAAAATGAAACCTTGTATCGATGTGTTTGGTTCTCTTGTGAAACACACGATTCTTTGATAATGCTATGGCTGAATTGTTGTCGCAGAAGATTTTTGTCGGTTCTTGATGGTTCTGTGACAAGTCTTTTAATACTCTCCTCATTAAGACAACTTGACATGTAGCTCTTGTCACTGCAACATACTCTGCTTCAGCAGAAGACAAAGTTACAATGGGCTGTTTCTTTGAAGCCCATGAAACAACACCTATACCAAAATGAAATGTGTACCCAGATGTGCTTTTCCTGTCATCTATGCTGCCTCCATTGTCACTGTCAGTGTAACCAATGAGTTTAAAATTTTATGAGGTTGAATACATAATGCCAAGGTCTTTTGTGCCACTTACATACCTCAGAATTCTTTTACATGCTTACCAATGTGAGTCTTTTGGTGACTCCATGAACCTTGAGATCAGACTTACACCATACATAATGTCTGGTCTTGTCGTTTTCAAATACATAAGGCTGCCAATAAGCCTTTTGAACAGCGTAGGATTTACAGTGGATCCTTCATCATCCTTGCTCAATTTTAAACCTGTTATCACTGGTGTTGGGGTTGTCTTGCAGTTAGACATGTTAAATCTTTTTAAAACTTCACTTGCATACTTAGATTGTGATATAAATATACCACTTTCAGACTGCTAAACTTCAATGCCCAGAAAAAACGTCATAAGCCCCAGATCAGTCATTTCAAATTCACTTTCCATGACTGCTTTAAAATCTGCTATGCCAAAATCACCAGTAAATATTAAATCATCTACATACAGGCAGACAATTAACATCTTACCTTGCTCATCGAATTTGGCGTACAAATTCGGTTCACTTTCACTTCTATGAAATCCATTTTTAGTGAGATAGGAATCAATCCGACTGTACCAAGCTCTAGGAGCTTGCTTCAAACCATATAATGCCTTTTTCAACCTGTACACTTTATGCTCTTGCCCTGGAACTTCATAACCTTGTGGCTGTTCCACATATACTTCCTCTTCTAGATAGCCATTTAAGAATGCCGACTTGACATCCATTTGATGAACATGCCATTTGTTTTGTGCAGCAATGGACAAAACTATTCTGACTGTATCCATGCGTGCAACAGGTGCAAACATTTCATTGAAGTCGATGCCAGGTTGCTGTGTGAACCCTCTTGCTACCATTCTTGCTTTGTGCTTCTGCACACTCCCATCAGCATCTTGCTTTGTCTTGTAAATCCATTTGACACTGATTACATCTTTGTCTTTTGGTACATCAACTAGTTCCCATGTCTGGTTTTTCTCAATGCATTCTATTTCTTCATCCATGGATTTTGCCCATACTTCTTCTTCAACAACTTCTTCAAATGTTAGTGGATCATATATAGGGGAAAATAATGGAAAGAGATAGAATGAATTTTTTGTACCAGCTTCATATATCTCTCGCAGACTTCTTATCTTCACCAGTTCTGTTGATGTCAACCTTGATGAAATGCTTGATGGAGTCTGATGTCCCCTTGGTGTACTTGTCACTGTAGCTTGAGCTGCTGCTTGTGTCGATGGTCCTTGTGCTGAACCATGTCGTGGTGTCATGGGAGTCGACGGTGCTGTGACCGGTTGACTTACATGTGGTGTTTGAACCACTTCCTCTTCCATATCATCATTGTCGACGTTCGACACAATCTTGACATTTATGTCAACGGTTCCATCCCATGATTCATTCTTGACAAATTGAACATCTCGACTGATTATCACTTTCCTTGCAACAGGGTCATACAACTTGTATGCTTTTGCGTCTTCAGAATAGCCGACAAAAATAAGTTTTTGTCCCTTCTTGTCTAGCTTCCTTCTCAGCTCATCTGAAATATGAGCATATGCAACACAACCAAAAACTTTTAAATGTGAAACACTATGATTCATACCTATCCATGCTTCTTGGGGAACTTTGTTCTTCACACTCTTTGTTGAACATCGGTTCATAATGTATACAACAGTTGCGACTGCTTAACCCCAATATTCATTTGGCAAATGCTTGGCTGCCAACATGCTGCATGCCATCTCCATGATGGTTTTGTTCTTTCTTTCGGCAATACCGTTTTGCTGAGGTGTATACCGTGCAGTGAATTGTTTCTGTATGCCATGGGTTTTGCAAAAAATCAAAAATTCATTTGAAACATATTCACCTCCTCTGTTGGTCCTTAAGATCTTGATGCGATGTCCACTCTGGTTCTCCACGAGTGCTTTGAACTACTGAAAATAACTAAATGTATTAGATTTATGTTTCAAGAAATATACCCATGTTTTTCTTGAGTAGTCATCAATAAAAGTTAGAAAATATTTGCAGCCACCAATGGATGATGTCTGCATTGGACCACAAATATCAGAGTGCACAATTTCAAGTGGTGTGCATGCTCTATAGGACTTTTTGACTGGAAAAGTATCTTTGTGCTGCTTGCCAAAAATGCATCCTTCACAAACCCTCTCTGGTTTGTCGATCAATGGTATTCCTTTCACCATATTCTTTGTGTGAAGTAGCTTCAGCCCACCAAAATTCAGATGTCCAAATCTGAAATGCCACAACCAGGATTCATCCTGAACTTCTGTCTGAAATGCAGCTTGCAAATTAGTGCTACAATTTTCTCTCTTGTCGAGGAGCTCGATTGTTTCTTCAGTTTCTGCCTTGAATGCATCCCCTGTCTTTGTCTTCCCTTCCATGTCGGGAACTATCCTTAATGGAAACAAACGGTTGCTTGTCATTTGCACTTTTGCTATCAGCTGGTTGCTTGGACGCTTGTCTTTGATCACACAATGATCATCTTCCATGTAGACTCTGTAGCCTTTTTGTAACAACTATCCAATGCTTAACAAATTATGTTTTAGACCTTCGACATGATAGACATCATGGATGTATTTACTCTCCCCCTGTTTGGTTAGAATATCAACAGTGCCTTTTCCTAAGACAGTAACTTGGACATTGTTCCCAAGTGTAACATCAGTTTTAACTGAATTGTCTAGACTGGAAAACAAGTTAAAATTACCAGTCATGTGGTTGCTGCATCCTGAATATAAGTACCATATGTCATGTGGACTTTCTTGAACAACATTGCATTCGACTGGAGATGTCGATGCCAATAACATTGCACTTGTCGAAGTGCTGGTGCTGGTTGACTGATTTGGGCTTTGCCTTCCTTGGTCATAATGCTTCTTCCTGCATTCATATGCATAATGACCAAATTTCTTACAGTAATGACATTGAATTTTTGATTTATCAAACCTCTGGCCTCTTGGCTGACTTGGGTTCTGATTATCTCCTCTACCACCTACATTTGTAGGACTTCTACCTCGTCCTCCTCTTGAAGAAATTATTCCTCTGCCTCTGAAGTTGTTTCTCCCCCTGCCTCTACCATGGCTTATGGATTACTATGTTGTGAATGCACCTTCCAATGATGTTTGTGTTCTACTGAGTTTGTGTTCATGACTGATGAGTGAAGCTTGCAACTCATCAATGGTAAATGTCGTCACGTCTCTGTGTTCTTTTAAGGTCACAACCAAGTTTTCAAATCTTGGGAGAAGACTTCTGAGAATTTTTTCAACAACCCTTTGGTCTTCTATGGCTTCTCCATGATATTTCAGTTGGTTTATCAACCCAACAAATCTGGTGTAGAATGTATCTACATTCTCTGAATCTTTCATGGACAGAGATTCAAAATATCTTTTCAGAATCTACAACTTGGATGTCTTTACCTTATCCAAACCTTGATAGGCAGTCTCTAATGCATCCCATGCTTGCTTAGCATTAGTTTTTGCTTCTATTCTTGGGAGTATGCTCTCATGCATAGCTTGATGTATGTAAAACATAGCTTTTCCATCTTTCTTCCTCTGATCCCTCAAGACATCTTTCTCAGCCTGTGTGAGATTGTTATATGTTGTCATGTGTGCTGGTTCTGCATAACCATGTTGGACTATCTCCTAGACATCTTGACCTATGAATAAAGCCTTCATTGTTAAAGACCAATATTCATAATTCTTTCCTGTAAAAATTGGAGTTTGTAATGAACCAGAAGTGGAAGCCATTTTTAATTTTTTTAATTAACTTTCCTTAGAAAATTAATTTCCACCTTTTAAGACAATATTTCTTTCCTAAATCTTGGGTTGATATAAACCTTGCTCTGATATAAACCTTGCTCTGATATAAACCTTGCTCTGATACCAGTTAGCCAAAACCAAGCCGAATAAACTTGAGTTTACCGCTGAGTTAATATTAAAAATTATTTTTCACTTTTTCACGCCCACCTCTTCTTCTTTTTCACTTGTCAGGTGAAACTTGTCTATCTCTCGACTAGACAAGTCTATCAACTTTGGTCGGACTTTCTACCCGATTGATTTACTTCGACTTACTTGTCGGTTCTACCAACTGATTTTACCTTGACCACTTGTCACTTCGAAGTCGGCTCACCTCTTCGACCACTCAAGTCGGATGACCTCTTCGACTTCTCAAGTCAGTTTACTGAACTGACCTTTCAAGTTGGCTCACTTTGGTTGAAATCTATAGAGTATTTTTCTTAGTCTAACAGACTTAAGAAATTACAAATGCTTTTCACCTGTGAGTAAGATAGAGTAAAATAGACACATTAACAAATCCAAATAACTTAGAAAACATATGCCCAAATATGTAGGAAGACTTCAGTCGACCAATGTGTTGTAAAACCCTGGAACTTTCACGCGGTGAGAAATTTATGGGTTCTTTTTCTTTCACTCAACTGTAATGGTAAAAGACATTTACACAAGTAAATCTGGAAATATTGTGCGACCAAATAAACATATTCAACCATAAACTATTTCATATATATAACTTATGTGGAAATATCAAAGTATTACAAACTTGTCGATCCAGACTTGTCGGTCCACTGACTGATCCTTTTATAGAGCTTCGGCTCTTCAACTGAATCACTTACATAGAAGCTTGAGCTTCAACTTCTCTTTCTCACCCTGAGTTCCTCTGTCTCTCTATTGTGTCTGTTGTGTCTCTCTCTAACCTAATTTACAATTTGCTTCTTCTATTTATAGGCAACTTGAAGATTGCTTCTACATGGGTCGATTGACTCACCATTAAAAACTGTAATAATTATCTACCTAACAACTTAGCTTCAGAAATAAATTCGAATGGTTTACATTGCCGAATCGTGGACTCTTCCCTCTTGTCAAACTGATCAATAAGATCATAACTGGTACAGACTTTGATAGTGTCAACTGAGAGTCAGGTATGGATATGCGAGTAATTACATTTTTCCAGCATTCCTTATATTCGTATTTTTCTAGCTTCACATTGCAATAATAAAATGGTTGGACCAGTCTATAGAACTTGGGGCTTGGGCTTTGTAAGTTCCTTCAAATCCTCCATAATTTGGCTAAACTCCAATGCATTTCACTTCTTCCATGGTTAGTATCTCACGATCAGGACTTCTGCACAGGTTTTTCCTAAGGGCTCTCCACTGGTCTCCGATATTTCCATGGCTCTTCTGGATCTTTTCGAGGACGAAGAAATGTTAGCGATTCAAGCCAAGTGGCTCAATGGCACATCCTGCCGAGATTTGGAAGCAAAAGTGGATTCCAATAGATTAAGCATGTACAGTTTCTGGGGTCTCTACTTGATCACAGGAACAGTGTCATTGATAGCTCTGATTATATTCTTTTCCCTGCTTCTTTATAATTACATGAGAGATCCCAATGTTCAAGCCACCGATATTAGTGAGATGGATGATACACAAACAGGCAAGTCTTTGAAGTCTTTGAAGACTTTGTCCAGGGAAATGAAATCATTCATGGTGTACATTGACCACAAGAAGGGTTCAACCTCTATTCCAAGGCCAAGGGTATTAGAAATAAACCTATGCAACACTCCATTCTTTACGTCGGCTTTCTCAAGTTCCCTTTTTGATCCCGGAACGAGTTCTTTCAGGAGAAGCTTTTCCATCGTGTACTGTGAATATGTGGCCTCTGTAGATGAAAGCACAATTGTTGGCACTTCATCTGTTTCAGCACTTGATCAAACAACAATAGAATACATTCTACATGATCAGACAACAACAGAAGACATTCCACCAAATACTCAGCAACCTGATCAGACATCAACAGAAAACATTCCATCAAATACACCGCAACCTAATCAGATAACAACAGAAGACATTCCACCAACTACACCGCAATGATGGAAACTTTCCTCAAATACCTGGGTGTTGTGCAATTTGATTATTCTTTCTTTGAAATACATATTTGTAGATGTTCACAATTCAGTTGTTAGCTCTCTAATCCCCAAATTGTTGTTTAGTGTTGTGAGAAAACACAAACGGACCAGGACTGAAAGCAACAATGTTAATAGTATTCTTACTGCATTAATTAGCTTTAACCATTGTTTTTAATAATCGGACCTTACTTAAAGAGACTTAAGCTAATTACTGTTATGGGCATGTTCATCTTCAACCTTTGAATTGTGACAATGCGGATGTTCATCTTCAACATTTTAACCGTGACAATGCCAAAGCTTATTGACGATATGTTGTTGTGGAGTTGTGTATATGTTTTGGAAGTTGAGGAACCTTTTCTTTGCACCGAGAGAAGCTAGGTGCTCTGAGCCCAGTATGGGGGAGATCCTGTCAGGTTAGTCACGTTATGGCTAGCGGACATAAAAAAAAAACATTATGTTAAGGGACATAATATATATATATATATATATTGGATTACACTTAATGAATACTATAAATTAAACTCTTTTTAAAAGATATTGAACATTCTTCCAAGATTCTAGCCTTTTTATTTTATTTCATTTTTAATTACTTATAAAATAATTTTAAAATAATTTAAATTAACTTACTTTCTTTATAATTCACCTTAATAACAATAAAACATTTTGTTATAATAAAATTTAGATATATTTTGGTGTGGCTTTAGAGTAGAATTTTGATATATTTGATTATGGCTTATTGATTAGAATAAAGGAGTGTCATCCAAATAACATTGATGAGATCAATGTGTGTTTAATCTAACAATACACCAACAAATCTGCTAAAACAAAAAAGAATATAGAGAAAAACATGTTGCCTAATTTATCAAATAATAAAAACCCAATAATAAAACTAAATGAAAAGTAATTTAAAAATCCATGTTAAACCTGGATTTACCAAACAGTAAAGAGATAAAAATGTTTGAGGTGTAATTTTTTATGAACATTTAAGAATTTAAGATAAAAATAACTTACACCTAAAGAATTTGGATCCCTCTTTATTCTTTCTAAATCCAAGTTTAAGATGGATCTATGTTGGTTACTTACAATGAATATATCAAGATCTCTTTTGTTTTTAACTCTAAGTTCAAAATGGTGGCATTTTCTTTTTTCTTTTTAACTCTAAGTTCAAAAGGATGGCATTATCTCTTTTGTTTTTAATTATAAGTTCAAAAGGGTGGTGTTTGTTTTGTGAACTATATTTAGAGTATATTCTTAATATGCTAGTGTGTTTGTTTTCATCTTCATCATTAAGGTTAAAGAAAGTCATGTAATATCAAATATCCACCAAAAATTAGCTATATATTAAACCATTATACTATACTCAAACTAAAGATTTTAATATACATTAAATATTTCAAATATTTCATTATAATTAATATATATTTTTATATTTGTTTTCTTTTACCAATTTTTTTTTGTCAACATCTGCTATTCCAGGGAATCAAGTATGTTTTAT
Source organism: Pseudotsuga menziesii (assembly GCA_001517045.1). NCBI lineage: Eukaryota > Viridiplantae > Streptophyta > Pinopsida > Pinales > Pinaceae > Pseudotsuga > Pseudotsuga menziesii. The sequence goes on along the minus strand of LPNX010150737.1, from coordinate 19,790 downwards.
CTCATAATAAAATAAAACTATATTTTTTAATATACATTATCACATTTCGAAGAATCAAGGTATGTGTCATAGCCACAACACATGCTCACTTTTTCTAACTCTGTTGCGGTGTGCGACACCACTTAGAAGCCTCCTAAGGGCGTGGCCAACCTGCGCACAATCTCCAGCGGACTACACCTAAACCAACCATGCAGAATTTAACTTAAAACACTTATCTCGTATACTTGTTTACATAGCCCATTATATTTATCAGCTTCGTTTACACAATCACATCAAGTAAATAAGTAGTGCACATTCATCGATATAATGCAAGTAAATCATGAGACAAGTATGGGTAGGGCGCCCAACTAGTAGACCCTGTTAAATTTTATTAAGACTAATTGCGCCGATAGGCGCTCTACAGTCCAGTATGGGGGAGATCTTGTAACGTTACGTAACGTTATTTTTATTAATAAAAAATAAATTTTCTAATTATAGGCCAAAATAAATGCCGGCCACAAAAAAATCTAATATGGGGGAGATGTTGTAATCTTCCTACCTAACAAAACAATAAAAAAGTAAAAATTTAATTATCCGTAAAAAAATACGTGGGTCAGTAAAAAAACACTATATGGGGGAGATGTTGTAATGTTCCTACCTAACAAAATAATAAAAATAACAAATTGAATTATCCGCAAAAAAAAGTTGGCCTTGCTCATGGTTTTAAAACCATGTGCAAGGCCTTCTAAACAACACATGGTTTTATTGTACATGGTTTAGGAGGGCCTTGCACATGGTTTTTAAACCATGTGCAAGGCCTCCTAAATAACCCATGGTTTTATTGTACATGGTTTAGGAGGGCCTTGCAAATGGTTTTAAGACCATGTGCAAGGCCTCCATGTGCGTCTTCCTTCAACACACTCTAAGTCATGTGGCATCGTGGTGTAGGCACTTGCCTTCCTACAGGAGCTTGATCTAATGAACCCTTTAACATGCACTTCCACGAGCGCGTCTCCCGCGCAACCATGATGGTTTTCGGGTGCACTCCATGGACCGCGTTGTCATCAACGTCGTTCCTTCAAGATCCCTCAAGGTACATCCACTTCATCAACAAGCGCTCAGGTTCAAGCATGCTGCCAACTAATAATGTGTCAAGGTGTTGCGCTCTTGGATTACCAAGCTCCAAGGGTGAGCACAGGCTTCGTTTGAGGGGGCACACTCTTGCTAGGTCTGCGCACTCCTCATGTGTTTTGTCACTCGAACAAGGTGCCCCTTGCCAAGTCTGTCGACCGAACTATCTTTCCCACATGGATGCCCAAGCCAACCTCTTAGGCGGGGGTGAGGCGCTTGGATCTAACAACCTCACCCACTTAAGCTTTTTGTTGTCCTCGTCAACGTCCTAAGTAATTGATGTCCTCGAGAACATGCTACAATCACTGCTCGTAACTGATGCTTCTGAACGATCCACAAATGACTGTCATAGTTGAGAGTCTCTAATTGTCCCTCATGGTCCAACTATTGTGCCTACCACCTAGTACTGCATCCGTACTTTGTCAATCCGTCAAAACCTCCATAACACCTCCATTGGTTGCTAGCCCCTAAAGTTAGACTAGTTGGGTAGTTAATCCAACCGTCCACCAACCTCAAAGGAACGAAATTCATTATGTCTTAACTGTGTTTCCTTCTACCTTTCGGTATACTCCACAACCTATCGAACTTTGACAAAACCTTTTCTGCCATGATTCAACTGCCCGTTTACTTAGAAAATTCATTGAAATGCCCCTAGCTGTGTGCTTCCGTACTATTTGAATGAATTTTTCTAAGGAAACCTTCTGCGAGGTGCCTTTGGCCTCATTTCCTTCGTCACAAGCAATGAGCCAACTTGTTCATCACTTATCCTAGATAAAAAACGAAGTGACGTTGGCATCTGTCACGTTTCACTCTACTAATGGTAAGCCTCATTGCCTTCTCGAATGTTGCTTATGTTTACCACAAAGCTTCTTCATTTAACTCCCCAACACAGAGTGGTTAAGTCTTTCCATCAATCTTCTCTCGGTTAGGCAAGCTCTCTAACCCAAATTTTGTTTCCCGCTGCACCTCATTTCCTTGAGGACTCGCTGCAAGTTTGCATAGAGTCACCACCAACTCCATGCCTTCAAAAGTCACAGACTTTAGTCGGTTTCCCAAATTCGCGTTGGTTTGCGGGCTAAAGCTCACAACTCCCTTGATCACATGCTTGTTGCAATCCTTCGTTGCTTCTGCCAAAGGTGCTTCCTTCCCCTTGACATCCTCGACCACTTCAACTTGACTTTGTTCCAACTGAAACCTTCATTGAGCATCCCATCCATTGTTTTGCTAGTCTCCAAGACCTAGTCTGCCTTGGTAGCTTTGGTCGCCAAGCTTCAAAGTAAGCTTCCAGAGCGTGCCTTCCCTGATGTAGAAGTCCTTGGTTGTCTTCACAACCAAACTCTCTAAAATTTTCATTCTCGCCAACTTCTGAGTCGTTTGCACCAATCGTTCTTCACAAACCTTCGTTGCAACCATGCTCGATGCCCTTCCAAACTTTTAGTAAAGTTACTTCGCAACTACTAGGTTTTCCAATCCATGGGTGGAGTTTGCACCTTCCTTCATAGTAGTCTTTAATCCGCCTTTAAGCTGCTCCTGGAACACTTTTTGCAATAGACCATCCATCTCCTGCAAACACTTATTCATTTTTTCCAACGTGTCCGACAAATTTGTTCTATCCATCTCCGTTTGTCCTTGGATCTGTTCAAAGCACTTCCACATGCTTCAGCAAGCTTCAACATGCTTCCCTAGTGAACTTCTCCAAGGAACCTTAAGTCTAGTTGTGCTACCGTCTCCGTTTGCATAACATTTTCTTTCCAGTACCATGTAGTAGTTTTCGAAGCTACCGATGGTTATCACGCCTGCACCATTCGAATCCATTTGACTTCATTGCTTCTAAGTTTGTGTGTTGCTGCTACCAGGCACCACACTTGAGATTCCTTTTTATTTGGCCACCAATGCCCTCTTGGTAACCATCGTTCTTCAAAGAAACATTTCTTCGAAAAGCTTCTCCAAACTAACCGAACCTTCCTGCACCATGTTCTGCCTTCGTTTACCTCCTCTCGTCTTCGCAACACCTAATTGAGTGATTTTCCAAGCCAACTCATGGATGCACTTCTTGTTTTGACTGCAGTTCCGTCGGTCTTACTTGCTGCAGAAAGAAGAAGTGATGCCCCCATGCAAGAAAACACCACTGCGGACTATTTGCAAGTGACACCCAGCTAACATCACATGTGGGCTTCAAATTCCCTTTTTTTCCTTTGTCGTTTTGTTGAAGCGCGTTTCTCCCAAACGCACCTCCGTGGATCGTTTCTTCCCAAGGGCACCTTGAGCGTTCCTCGATCGTTGCTTTGCGAAAGTTGTCAGTCTCGGCATGCAGCTACTATGGGTCGGTCTATTTGAGCGCATCGTTGTGGTCTTCTAGTGAAGTGCGCTTCCCCTAAGCGCACCTATGTAGAGCACTTCTCTCGAAGCGCACCTTGAGCTCACTTTTTCGCGTGCTCTACCGACCTGTGCTGCTATGGTAGTTATGGAGTGCACTCTCTGTCCTGAATGCACCTCCGCAGAATCTTCCTCCCAAGAGTGCCTCAAGCGCACCTTCATGGGTGCTCCTTTGTTGATGCTGAGGACATCGTTTGTTAAGCATGTTGCTGCCTTAGCGCACTTAGTTGTGTCGTTCATCAAGCACTTTGTTGAAGCACACTTTCTTGGGCGTTATGTAGAGCGCTCCTGCTGGACGTGCTCATTGACGCCCTTCGAGTGTACCTCCCAAGAATGCACTTTACGGAGCGCACAAAGCGTACCTTGCGGGGCACTCAATGTTCTGCCTATGTGCACTATTTATAGAGTATGTCGTTGCCTAAGCGCCCCCCAAGTGCTCCTTGTTAAGAATTCCTCTGCAACGCTCTCTCCTTCTAGTCTTCTCGAAGCATGTTCTGTCGATGCGTTGTGAGGGAGCACTCTTTTAGGCCTCTAAGGAGCGCTACCCATGGGTGCATCTGAGAGCAGGCTTAACCTATGTGCTCTGAGGAGTGCTTCTCCAACGAAATGCACCTTTGTGTCGAAACTTAGCGTCTTTGACTTCGGTGGAAGTGCCCCAGCAAAACATCTCTGAGATTTTATATTGAGCTCTTAGCTCAACTTGGCATCAAGATTCCAAGTGTCACTTCGTTCGGTGCTCCGTCTACCAACTGCCTAAATTGCTGGGTTGCTACTCTTCGACAACACTCTCTTCTGCGGCTCCTGTGACTCAATGCTTCTTCTTGGCGACTTATCGACAACCTCTAGCGCCCTCTGAACTGAACCTTAGTGACCTTCGCCAAGTTCGCTAACTCCAACTACTTTCCAAAAGCGAAGTAGCTTCGATATCACCTGTCACAACCACAACATGCACCCACTTTTTCTATGGTTTGTTGCGGTGTGCAACACCGCCAAGAAGCCTCCTAGGGGTGTGGACAACCTAGTCACAATCTCCAGCGGACTTCGCCTAAACCAATTGTGCAGAATTTAACTTAAAACACTTATCTTATATGCTTGTTTACTTAACACATTATGTTTATCAACTTCGTTTACATAATCACATCAAATAAATAAGCAGTGCACATTCATCCACATAACACAATTAAATCACGAGACAAGTATGGGTGGGGCGCCCAACTAGCAAACCATGTTAACTTTTATTAAGAGTAACTGTATTACAACGACGGAGCTGCCGAAACGACAAAACTCTTGGTGTGCGCCCAACCAACAAACACACTGAGTTGGCCCCTCCTATGGCGTCCAACTCTATGACTGTCAATTGTCGCTACCCTGCTCGGTTGCTACTGTTGAAACTGCATTGTGTTGCTAAATTGTTTGGAGTGTTGGCTTGCCAAACTGTTCCTCCCACAGAACTGCTGTGTTGCTGAGCCAACTGTTTTAGCGAACTGTGCCAGTGATCTACGTTACTAGGAGAGCCTCCATAGTGCCCACTCACGTTGGCATGTTGTTCTCTTGCCAAAACTTGGATGATTTTCATCAATGTTTTCCTAGTGCCTTTATAGGCATTGCATGAGTGAGCGCAACCCCAAAAGGTGGGCGCACCCCTTCACTTAGCATACACACTAGCTCAGGGTCGACGTGCTCACTCCGTCGATGGTCCACTTCCCTCATGCACATGCACTTTCCCATGGTGTCGCCGGTTGGGCGTCAAGTGCCCCTTCGCGGGCGTCTTCGTTCAATGCGCTCTAAGTCATGTGGTGTTGTGATGTAGGGGCGCGCCTTCCTATGGGCGCTCGGTCCCACGGATCACTTAACTGGCGCTTCCATGATTGAATCTCCCGTGTGACCAGGATGGTTGTCAAGTGCACTCCATGGACGCTTTTGTCGTCAGCGTCGTTCCTTTGGACTCCCTCAAGGTATGTCCACTTCATCAATGAGCGCTCGGGCTCAAGCATGCTGCCAACCGCCTATGTGCCAAGGCGTTGCGCTTTTGGCTTGCCAAGCTCCAAGGGTGAGCGTAGGCTTTGTTTGTGGGAGCACGCTCTTGCTAGGTCCGCACGCTCCTCATGTGTTCCGTCAATTGGCCAAGGTGCCCCTTTCCAAGTCTGGCGACCAAACAGTCTTGCCAACATAGGCGCCCAAGCCAGCCTCTTGAGCAAGGGCGAAGGGCATGGTTGTAATAATATAACCATTACATAAGAGATAAACAAAAACATCATATCCCTTACAAATATTGACATATATTGGAGAACATTACATAAAAGTTAAACAAAAACATCATGTCACTTAAAAAAAAAGTGTTAAATTATACTAACTTTTATTAACCAAAATGTTGGAAAACAGAAAAACAATATGTCGCATACAAAATATTAATCGTTATCTTATATTCACGCCAAAAGCAAGATGTTCCCCATCTTTATACAACATATCCACAACCGAATCCCTTAAATGTTCCACTTCCCTTCTTAAAAGGTATGCTATTAATAATTATACATTACAATGATAATTATGACTATCTAGTACATCAACCACCGGGACTCGGGAGTGATATCGGATGTTCCAAAACCTAATTGATATCGAAAGTATTTTGGTGATGTCTCCATTCATTTTCTAGTGTTTGGTTGATTGTCTTATGTACCAAGTGCTCAAATGGATGAAGAACCAGCGTTTGTGTTTGAATCTAAGTCTGGCATATCTTCGGGATCCCGGAAGGAGAGGCTTCTACTGCACGACCTGAGAATGTTGAAACGACTCGTTCTAGTATCAGGTTCTCCTACGCATGACGAGCGAGCAACTGTGTTTTCATCTGCACCGGCCACATGGTCAAGATCCACGAAGGAGAAGCTTGTACCAGTGGGAGACGTGTTGTTGTTGAAATGACTGGTTCCAACAGCGGAAGGGCTCGGTATGGAAACGGGCGTAGAGCATTGACTGTTCTCAGCCATGTCTAATACTCTTGACCTGGTAGCTGAGGTTGAGCCCTCCTTCTGGTCAACGTACTCAATGAATGATTTCATTGCTCTGTACAAAGACTTCCCTGTGGATGGATCACCCAACTCACTATTATGATCGTTACCTTCAACATTAGGATCGACTTTCGTGTAATGGTAGAGAAGAGAGGAAAAGAATATAATAAGAGCTATCAATGACGCCGCTCCGGTGATCAAGTACAGACCCCAGAAATTGCCCATGCTTAACCTGTTGGAATCCACTTTTGTTTCCGAATCTGTGCAGACCGTGCTATTTAACCACTTGGCTTGAATCTTTTGCATTTCTTTGTCTTCTGAAAGAGACAAAACAGCCCTGGAAATATCAGAGACCAGGGGAGAGCCTTTGGTAAAAACCTGTGCAAAAATCTTGATTGTGAGATGCTAGCCATGGAAGAAATTAGATGTATTTGACTTTAGACATATTAAAGGAACTTACAAAGCCGAAGCCTCCAGTCCTGTAGATTGGTCCAACCATTGCATATCCGCAATGTGAAGCTAGAAAAATGCGGACAGAAGGAATCTCGTCGAAAATGGCAGCAACGCCTCCATTATTTGCCCCCTTCGAGAGAATTTCTCCAGCTTCCTCTGGTGTTGAATATGTTCTAAGTTTTTCTTTGGCGATGCCAAATTCTTGCTGCAGGTATTCACCTACGAAAGACCCATCCGGATACCCTACTGCTGCTTCACTGGCGCATAGAGACTCAACATTTTTAATAGTAGGATTCAATTGTTGCACTGTGAGCATAGACGTTAAACTGGCCGTATAGCTGGATGTCAAAATTTGAGCTACAAATAGCCAGATTATAAGTATCAACCTAGACAAACTGCTCATTAACTTCTCCCCTGCAATACAGTAAAGCATCACATAAAGCCATTTAAATGGTCAAATTTGCCCTTTTCATTTTTCAAACAAGAAGAGAAAACGAATCATTTTAAGTCGAAGGAGAATTACTTACTGTGTGAGAAAAACAACGTCGAGAAAGAAAGCCTGGAACAGTAGGACGAACGTAAAAGATCAAAGACAGGCTATTGGAGACTTTAAACACCTTGGAAAGAAATAAAACAGTGCGCAGAAAAAAAGCTTTGAGAGAGTAAAATACCAGAGTACAGTCACCACTTGGTCTCTGGGCTTTCCCCTAAACTCGGGATTCACCCTATGTTCGAAGAGCCATATTACAAATCCTGTGAATGTTAAAAACGCCCCTGTTGCACACCACATGCCTGGAGTGAAAGGCAGCAAGAAAGCCCAAGCTTTATTTCGCTCTTCATCCTTGACAGGTACTACCATAACCAAACCTGATTCCGTGAATGGCTGTGTGAAATCTACATATTTACTTCGATTAGCTAAAATTGTAGTATCGCCCACAACTGCATCAAGATTCTGCCAAGCAAATTCCAATTGGCATGAGTGGAAATCTTGCTTATCAGATGAACCAAAATTCGAACTTAATTGACTATAGAGCGCACCTTCAGATAAACTTGATAGACAAGGTCATCATAGTTCCCGTTGTAGGGAATAAGATCATATGGCAATGCATAATCGAGTCGATTCAGAACCGCGTCAAAAACATCGATACAGAAACCAGTGACTTTGCTTTCGTTACTAACTCTGTCAAATCCTACACTGACAAATGCAGTGTTCCCATGTTTTACAGGAACTCCAATTTTCATCTTCTTACCCACAGTTGGTTGTACCCAACCACGAGGCACTTCTGTAGATCGACCAGGCCAAATGACAATTCCAGGTTTGTCGATACTATTATTCTGGCTGGATGGAGATAATGCATAAGAGGGAAGTTGTTTGTCGATACTATTATTCTGGCTGGATGGAGATAATGCATAAGAGGGAAGTTGTTTGGTGATCTGGGTTTCATTGTCCCAATACCCAACCACATGGTAGCCGTTACCGACAACATTCACTATCTCATAAGTAGAACCCATAATTTCTCCATCATGCAGCTGAATAACCCCACTTAAACCGCTAAAATTTGTCTTTGAGATCTCCTTTAATAACTGTTCTCCTTCCTGAAACACCTTAAGATCTGTTAAATCTGTTGTATGTCCAACAACAAATTGTCGACGACTCACAGGCTTTGAGAAATTGAAACTTAAGTTTCCCAATGTCCCAATTGCGTTAGCTATCATCCACACGGCATCATATGCAAATACGGCGTAGAGATTGAGCTCAGCCTTTTCTTCATCGGGGTTTTCGAGTCCAAATTGGCGCTTCCACCTTCTACTGAAATATCTAAGTTTATTGGAATTCTGAATGTAAGTCTTGACTCCTACCAAACCTTGCATAGATTCCCTGGAATGATTATCTAACAAAACATCCCATAGGCTGGTAAATCCTTCTGTAGTTATCCAGACATAACCACTATCCACCATTTCTATATTATATGCTTCCGTCAATAGTTTTGAAGCAAGATCAGACTGCATATGGACAACAAAGACTCTTGATTGCATTTTCTTTAATTTGTTTAACTGCTCTCTTATGCATTGCTGGTCTGCAGTTGCAGATATTGCTAATCTATATTCTATTTCCGAGCCAACTTCCCTTGTGAGCGCATCACATAATGAGGAGATTCCAGCGGTACCGAAATTATCATCGCTGTAAACAGCTGTAATTCTTCTCCAGCCATAAAACTGAACCAGACCTGCAATCGCCTGCATTTGTAAGGCATCACTATGTGCCATGCGAACAGAATAGGGAAATCTCTGGTTCGATAGAAAGGGATTAGTAGCAGAAAAAGAAACAACTGGGACTTGGGCTGCATCTCCCAGATGTAATATGAATTCTGCAACCTGAGACGTTTCTGGCCCAATTATTGCCACCACTTCTCTTTCCAATAGATCAAGCGCTGAATTTTCCAAAAGGATAATAATATACTAATCAAATTTCTGAAGAGATCAAGCGCTAAATTTTCCAAAAGGATAATAATATACTAATATCAAATTTCTGACATGAAGAAATTAAAGAAAATAATTAAGCAAACAACAACACATAAATCTAGATTTTTGTACAATTTTATGTATTAAATTAACACAGTCACCAAACTTAAACGTATGGTTGATGAATATGTATAAAGCACAAGTTAAGTCAGCTATCATTTATTCATCTATCAACTAAGATTTCTTTACAAGTTATGCAGCAGCTACCAATATAGTTATCAAAGAGTTCTTTACAAGTTATGCAGCAGCTAGTTATCAATTATTTTTGGTATTTTTTTATAATTGTTTATTTAAAATCTATGTTATCATAAACCAAAAACTACCAACTGAAATATAAACTTAAAAAAGAGTTGAAAGGTTTTCTATACAAAAGAAAGGAGGACAGAGAAAAAACAACAACAGGATGAATCTTGAGATTTCAAAGAAATATTGAATAAAAAGATGTTAGAGATAGAATAATTGAATGCAGAAGAGGTACAGCTATTCTAATCGGAAGCAGATTTCTCATTTTATATGATTCTATAAAATTAAATCATATGTTTTTTAAATATAAATATTTATAACTTATTTCTCATTGTTAATCATAATTTCAAGATGGTAAAGAAATTAAGTGTATTTCAGAATCCTAAAGAAATAAATAAATCAAATTTAAGTGTATTAAAATGGCCATGGAAAGAAACTTTCGTTTACATTATAGATTCCATTATCTACATATCAACTAAAAATGATATTGCAGAAGCGAAATGCTAGTCTTTTTTTTTCTATTCTTCCAAAATGCGGACCCAGATTGAATGCTGAAAGCAGCCACCAGAGATTTGGAAAAGGGATAAATAAAAATTTCTTCATTATGATTGTCTACTTTTTAATGGAAAATCCAGAATGGGTCCAAGAAACAAATGGTTTGTAGGCCTGAGAAAGGCCATAGAAAACGCCTTTTTCAGCTCCCTCCCCGTTTCTGACCTGTTTTTAAAGTGAAACTACCACCTACGTTTTGGTAACAATGTTTAGAATTAATACCATAAAATCAATCTGAACAGTATACTGGTATCATCAACTTACAATTGTTTTATCATCTTCATATTTATGAGCACAGCCACAAGCACAACCAAGTACTTAGTTTTTTTTCTGTGAAGATAATTAATTGTTAAACAAAGGTTAAAATAAAACAAATTGTTACCAATTTCTTTAACCACCCTAAAAAGCATTTAAGAATAACAAAATACCAAGACTATGAAATAAATCCATGCTATACACTAATTACATTTGAGTTAATCTAATTAATCAACTCAACAAAATCTAAAGGCTCACATTAGGTTTAGGGATAATCAGGCTCTAACTCCACCAAGTCAAGGTGATACTCTACCGCTGAGTTATATCTCTTCCCAACCCTCATCTGAAAAGAGAACTGACTGCTGAATAATAACTTTACCCTCATCTGAAAAGAGAACTAACTGCTGAATAATAACTTACCAAAGGGTTGAGAAACTCAACACCACTATCCCACTATTTTACCTCGGCCAACTTGAAGCCAAACCTTCCTTCTTCTTTTCATACTAGCTATCTATATAATAATAACATAACATAGAAGAAAATAAATTAAAAAAAAAAACATGTTAATTACCGGCAGAAGCGCCCAGAACCGCGTCCCCTCGCGAGTCACGAAAATGAAAGACCATGCGAGAGCCGTTGAGCAGCCGGCTGTCTCTCGCAACGTCTTCCGCGGAGATTTGTATGGCAGTTTTGGCCACTTTTCCAACCCATGAATTGTAGTCCAAGATGACGCCTATATTCACCACGCTTTCGTTATTCTTGGTTGCATTACACAAGTTCTGTGTAGTGCAATATAAAAAAGAACAGATAATTATAAAAATCCTCAGCGTTTGGGCTTCCATCTGGATTCGATCTTTCCTCTGTGCCCGATATGTTTCTGCAAAATGAATGCGCAAATAGGATTATATATATAGTAAAGGCATGGTGTTGCTGGTAACTGGTCTGCGTGCTTTGCGCGTTGAACTCGAGAAAGAAATACATGATATTAACGACGAAATACATAACTCGAAAGCGGCTGGGCGAGGGAATAGATATAGCGTTCACATACATTTAAACGGGATGTCGAGATTCCCGCGGGCGGAGATCTCTCGTCCAGGGTAGGAATTTCAAATGGTGGACACCCATCAAAATTGCAGGTAACAATCAAAATCTGAAACGTTTTCTGTATTTTAAGCCCGATTTTAACGATCTTCCTAAAATCTTAGCTGTATTTGACGGGTAAATTGGTCCATGACAGGCATTTACCCCTCAAATTCCATCCCTGCCGAGTCTCGTTGGTAGCCGAAGTGAAAAGTAAAGCCAAATTCAACTTGGTCTGAGCGCATTCATCCCTGCTCTCGTCGGTAGCCGAAGTGAAAAGTAGAAGCCAAATTCAACTTGGTATGAGCGCATTAAAAGTTTACACCAATTGATATCTAGCCATTCTTACATGCTACACACCATTCTTATATTGTTGAAAATTATCAACCTGTCAGAGCGTCTGAAGTTTTCAGATTTTCAAGTCACAATTTGGAAATTTCGAGGGTCACAGTTAACTATTTTGATGTGATTTTGAATCGATGGAATCCAGATATTTTTTCTTATAATTCTTTAAATTCATATTAACGGTATTTAAATTCGCAGAAGTCTTCGTTTTTATGTTGGACCTATATATATGTATTCAAAATCATGATTTAAATTTTACAAAATTCAAATTTCATTAAAAGAAAACAAAAACACATCCCTAAATTTCTACCAAAACGTCATGAAAGTCAAAAGGGAGACGACTCTTCATTTAATTTATTGGTTTGACGGTTTGAAGTTCTAGGTTATAACATTTAAACTATGTAGTTCGAAGAGTTAGATTATAAAATTGATATTATATAATTCATACATGGTTTTAAAATTTCTAACTTTTAAGTTTTATTATATATATATATATATATATATAAGTGTTATATATTAGTTTTAATTTTTTTTTGGTCTTATTTTGGTTTTGTAATAAAGATAATGATTTAATTTATGTTTATTTTTGGTGTGGTTTTTTAATAATGATGATGTGTCATTTTACATTTATAAATATTAATTATTGATTTTTTTAAAAGTTCGAAGTCGTTTAATATATTATTAGCAAAAAGAGATTTACAATCTCAATTCTTCACAGTGGGCGAGAACAACAACCTCTTCCTAGTCTTTCTCACATAAACGTGACAAAAAGTCACCCTAAAAGCCCTTACAATAGCATTCTCCATAGGACTGAGATGCATTATGTTTTTGACAAAACTAACAAGACCGCTTATCTTAATGATTTCAACATAACCTTCTGATCTTATTGTAGGGAGGATCCTACAGACTACTCAAAGCCAATTTACCATCCAAACTAAAATGTATGTAAGCCAATGTTGCTTCCTAGCATACCTCAGAATCCTTGTTCTGACCAGTTCAAAGCAAGACATAAGGCAAGTTTGGAATTCCGCCCTTCCTTCGCGGGTTTCAGAGACGTCACCCTAGGTGGAGCCAACGGAACCAACACTCTGAGCCTTTTTAGAAGCAGGTCTACCTTAATATTCAACTGATTGATATTAGCAGTAATACTGGCTCTCCATTGGTCCATTCCATCAGCCGCTTCCTCCACTGCTTCTTTATCCCATGCTGCCCTCCCGATGAGGTTTTTCATTACCCAAAATAATAACATTGTCTTCTCGTACATGTTGACCTTGCCTACAGACTGCCCATGGTCCAAAATCCACTCCTCCGCCTTTCAACATTCTTCCCGCAGGATCTCCTTATCAAACTCAACCCACAACCGATTTTTTGCATCATTGACTCTATCTTGAACTTCAATAGGGAGTTCAAGCTCATACATCCTTGCTTCTCATGGATCCTTTCGTTAAGCTCTTGATCCCCTCCCTGTATTGTCCTCCTAACTGACCATGCACTTCCCCTTCCATTTTCTCCCATCCATACTCGCGTCACTCCGTCTGCATAGAAACCTTACTGAAAACAACACCTTCCTCATTCCAGAAGCTCTTGTTATAAAAACAATGTAATAGAAACAACTAATATTGTAATCATCGTCACTCCCTGCCTCCCTAAATAGCAGGTTCCTAAGTAGGAGCATCATTTCAACATTGTAGACCATGATGCTGCAGGTATGGTCCTTATTCCGGATCACATTAAATTCACATAGAGAACTAGATTTTTCTACGTTATCACTCATGCTTCCAATCCTTCGAAAAGATGGAGTTTGAGCCTTGGCTTGTGGTGCAATTAAATACCACAAGCTCTTCACATGGCCACTCACCCATCAACCACGTCCCTTGATTAGATATCCAAATCTTCACAACCAATAATTAATTATATTATATTTAAAATTATATATTATAATAATTAAATAAACATTATTATTCCCATTAATACTTTGTAGATATGTCTATGCGCTTACCTGTTACTAGCAAGAACCACATTAAATTAATTAATGTGTGTGAATACATCGATAGGCATAAATTTAAGCACATACTATAGGGAAAAAACATTAATATAAAACGTATGTCAATTGATGTCTCGCAATTCTTACATGCTACACCCCAGTCTTGTATTGTTGAAAATTATCAACCTATCAGAGCGTCTGAAGTTTTTAAATTTTCAAAGTCACAATATGCAAATTTAGAGGGTCACAATGAACTATTTACGTGTAGACAAAACGCGCGAGTGCGGCGCGACGATTTTTATCATTTCTAACTCATTATTTTGATGTGATTTCGAATCGATGGAATCCAGATATTTTTTGGTAATTCTTAAAATTCATATTAGTTGTATTTATATTTGCAGAATTCTTCATTTTTATGTTGGACCTATTCAAAATCATGATTTAAATTTTACAAAATTCAAATTTCATTGAAAACAAAAAAAAACAAAAAAACATTCCTAACACTACAACAAAAACTGGATTTAGCGTCGGATTTTAGTGTAATTTTTTTCCAATTGTGGTGAACAATCCGGCGCTAAACCAGGCGCTATTGTACATTTTCGTAAAACGCCGTCTATTGCATCTTTTTTTCCGTCCTTTTTAACATCCATTTTTGCGTCTATTTTTGCGCCCAAATTTTTGCATCTAATGTTACGCCTTTATTTGCGCCCAATTTTTCAACTTCTATTGCATCTTTTTTTGCGTCCTTTGTTACATCCTTGTTTGCACCCAGTTTGACACTCATTTTTGCATCCAATGTTGTGTCTTATTTTGCTCCTAGTTTTTCATCGTGTCTTGCACCCAATTTTGCACCATGTTTTACATAAAATTATGTGTCCAATTCTGCATCTAGGTCTGCATCTAATTTTAGGCCCAATATTGCATCTAGTTTTGCATCCAAATTTACTTATAATGTTGCATCCCCATTTGCATCTAATTTTGTATCTTGTTTTACGTCTTTTTTTGTATCCATGTTTGTGCCAAATGTTTCATCTCGTTTTACGTCATATTTTGCATCTAGCTTTGCACCTAGTGTTGCATCCTGGCTGATGTCTTTTTTGGCATCTATGCTTGAGCCCAATTTTGCACCCAGTGTTGCGCCTAGTGTTGTGCCTAGTTTTGCACCCATGTTTGTATCTAATATTGTATCTAGTTGTGTGTCCAATGTTGCATCCCATCTTGCATTCAATATTACATCTAGTTTTAAATCCAATGTTTTGTCCCGTCTTGCATTTAAAATTGTGTCTCGTTTTAAGTTTTTGTTTGCGCCAAATGTTTCTTCCAGTTTTGCACCTGGTGTTACGCCTAGTCTTATGTCAATCGATACACCATATTTTGTGCTCAATTTAATGTCCAATTTTACATCTAGTTAGAAATCCACTTTTTCATCTATTGTTGCGTCTAGTTTTGGACCTATTATTACATCTAGTTTTGAGTCATTAATTGTGTCTAGTGTTGAGTCTCCTTTTGCATCCAATTTTGAGTTTAGTGTGACATCCATTTTTGTGTCCACATTTGCGTCTGACATAAGGTCGAATTTTGCGTCCACTTTTGTGTTTGGTGTGACGTCCACTTTTACATCATATTTTGCATTTAGTATTGCATCTAATATTGCATCCATCTTGCACTACTACATTTTTCACCTTTAGAAATACATTGCAATATCATTAGGGCATGGAGGAATTGAACCACCAATCTCCTGCTTGTAAAGCAGGTGCTCTTCCATTGAGCTAGCACCCTTTAAGAATCAGGAAGAGGAGCAATATTATCACATAGATTTTATCACTGCTTTAAATAAGTACATGTTGCATGCAAAACAATTGAGATCAATGAATTGTCCATGTTTAGTTTTTAAACATAAGCCTCTAACTGAGAAGCGATCTATATGTCACTTGTGTGATTTATGAAATACAATTTATACGTGTATCATTGAATGGGGAAAAATTTAAAATGCCCATTTATGAACATATAATGTATGTGTATTACTGAATGGCGAAAAATCCCCATAACTTAATGGAAAATGAATCTGTGAGATCCTTCTACAACAGCAGCTAAAGCATATACATATACGCAAAAATAAAAAGGCATAATAGAGTTGCAGAAGTTGAAGAAACAGGGAGAGCTGGAGAGCTGGCCATTGACACAAGTATAGAATTCTATCATGGAATGCACAAAACACGTACTTGCTAAAGAGATGTGAATAAAAGTTACTTGGAAAAGATTCAACACTTGATGTAAGCCTATTGAATATTCAGTGCCATACTAGATGCAAAAAGTGCTCAGAGAATATCGGTCTAAATTTGAGAATTTTGCTCATATAGCAATGCTCATAGTTGATTTTGCTCATATAACAATGCTTCTTCGGGCAGTAATATCCTGGCTTCCAATGTGACAATTTGACAACTGTAGGCACAAGTGTGTAAATTATTGGGTCATCTTAGGTTTGCCAAATTCACACATATGGGGCAATGGGAATTTGTCTAAAACTCACCTGAAAATGCTGTAGGCATACAAAAATCTTGGTAGAACTGCCCCAGCCTATCTATAGTTGTAAATTTGAATATGTGCTCGCAGCTTAAGATTCATATCAAATGTGTGATCTATGAGACAAATTTCACAATCTGAAAGTAGCTATAGAAGTGCAGAGTAATACAAGTCACCAACCAAGAGAAATCTTGAAAGCATTTACATAGTGATTTGGAACAAAATGCATTAGACTGGCCTGGCTTTTAAATATGAAGGAGTTTCAGCCACGAGAAGCAGGCTGGGTTGATGAAAGTGGGGTGCTATCATAGCCCCTGCTAATGTTCAATTCCCCCAAAAAGTGACAAGCGTGTTCCTACAAGGGGGCTGTTCTAGTGGTTGAGTTGTCATGCCCATAAGTCGGATGCTGTTATAGACTCAGTCCCTACCAGGGTTCAATTCCTCAAAAAAGTGGCCAGTGTGTTCCTGTAAAGGGGTTGTTGTAGTGGTTTAGCTATCAATAACTTACTCATAAGTTGGTTGGGTAGACACACAACCAACGTCCCACCTCTGATAGGTGGTGGATGCTTGTCACTGTATTGTGATAAGGAAGAATTTAAAAAAAGTATGAGGGCATGTCTCTAAGTGGCTATTCTCAGAGTCCATCTTAATGATATTTGGTTATTCAAGTAAAATTTTGATTAATTTACCTGATCCTACTGTTGTCTAAGTTTCTAGCTCTAGAATACCTATTTTTATCCTTATATTATTATAATCACAGATTTAAAAAAAATTGCAATTAGACTATCAAAAAGACATGATAGTTGCAAGAATGACTTCTTCACTGATAAAGGCAATAATTGGCAACTTTTCTCACAAGATGTAATGAGATTGAGTGCTAAGGAAAGCATGATTAGCCAGCTATCATTGGTAAGTTAGCCCCCCTGAACTTTTATATATGCATTCCATGTAGCCATATCTAGGAGCAATAAACATAATATGCAGTTTCATTCTCATTAAAATGTGCAGTTTAGGAGCAATAAACATAATATGCAGTTTAGGAGCAATAAAAATTTTTAACCCTTGGTGGCTGCTGTTCGAATTTAATAACAAAAACAAATAAATTTCTGTGCATTGCAAATTTTCAACAGGCACACAATAGCTAGAAAATAAACGGCAGTAGCAAAAAAATAAAACACATACATACACAGTGATTTCTCCTTAAAATCGATTTCTCATTGTCTTTGATCAAAGCTTACAAGCAGGCCTCTGCAGCCTCCTTAAAACAGAAGTTGTATAGTCAAATAAATCTTCTCAAACAGAAGTGTACGACCTATGTAGGGGATGCACAAGCTACAACAATATAGCCTTTCTGATTTCTGCCTTTCTGGAACTACAAATCACTTTTCCTCTCCTCTCAACACTGAAGCATGCTCCAGTAATAACAGAAGACAGTGTACGGCCTGCTCTGTAAATGTGTATCTGGGCATACAGAAAAGCTAGCTACAGCAGTGGTACAATATGTATGGCTTGCTAGTATCTTGCTTGTCTCTCTAGCAGATCTTCTCTTCTTTTCTTGAAGCATACTTCCTTCTCTCCTGCTCTATTGCTCTCTTCAACTATGAGGTCGACTTCTCCTCTTGTCCTTTTTATGCTTTGAGAAAACCCTAATCTCCTCAACCCTAACCACCACCTATCTCCTCTACAGGTTGATGTTGAAAATCCATGTGTTATCATGACTCAAGACAAAAGCAGGGAGTTTCTGCACTCAGGCAATGATAAGGAAAAGTTTAAGGTGCGACTAAACAAAACTTAAGACAATATATACTATTATGTATGGTTTAAGCATTCATTAAAGGTATTGGCAGTTTAGTTTAGAGGATTCAAAATATATGCATGATTCTTCTAGTTTGTTTATGGATGATGTGATGAGAATTATAATTGGATAGTCTGGAAGTTTGTTTCTCTAGAATCTCATTTAGACCATTTTTGTTTGCTTGGCATATATTCACTTGATGTGTGTAAACAAATTATCATGAGATCTCTTTCCAAATAATTGTAAATTGCTTCTTTGCACAGTTTTTCTTTAGGGCTACACTACTACAACAAGTGCATGATTTGTTGAAGAATATTGGTAACCAGCTTGATACTTCCAGTGCAATGATTGATGAGCTGGAAGCTTCGATTAAACCCTCTGTCAAAGAACTCGATGAATTACAGGAAAAGATAAAAAGTATGGAATATGTTGAAGAAATGTCCCAACAGGTTCAGCCATTGAAAAAAAAACTAGCATGGTCTTGGGTCTATGAAATAGATAAACAAATTCAGCAGCAGAGGGTTAGGCTTGAAAAGCTTCAAGCACGAATACCGACATGCCAAGCAAAAATTGACAAGCAGCAGGTAAACAAAAGTACACTTAAAAGTTTCAATGCCTGCTATGGCATGTGCTAATTATGCTAAAAATACATCAAAATGTGTTGAATATTGGTGTTATTCCAATCTTGTCCAATGATTATGAGTGGTTTAGTACTTATGTGGATCAAAGTGACATGGAACTAACCATCTATCTCAGATGGGAGCAGTAGCCTAATTTTGTGCATACGACCATAAGCAATTTAAAACAAGGGCTTCAAACAATATTTAGTTTGGTTCAATTAACACAATTCAGGGGGAAATGAATAGTTATCTTGAAATGCTGCTGTGGCCTGCACATCAAATTCGTTACCTCCACAGCTCATGCCTTTGTATGCTTACCACAGAGTGAGATGTTGAGCTTACATGGACCACAACTCGGCAATGATTTATTGTTAGGAATATTATCGCTAGAAATGGTGAATATACGACAAGTTTTGGATAATCTAGTTTGTTTTCAGAGGCTAGCAGTAAATGATGCAGAATCTGCAAGCGGGCATGAAGATGATGCTCTCTTTGGAGATCTGTTTTTAGAGGCTAACATGCAAGTAGTCATCTCTAATGGACATGAATAGCCCTGCTCTGCAAATGACAGTGTTTCTGACTCCAGTAATATTCCTTTACAAGGAGCTGTTGAAGTGCTTAGTTTTATTAAAGAGTGCATTTTTTCTCTAGATTGGCATTCTTCTATTTACAAAGAAGCCTGCCACCAACTTAATGAAGAACATGTCAGTGCTCTTTTACGAATGCTACACCCACAGCTTTCAGTTGATGAAAGAATGGAACAGGCTGGTGTTTCAGATATTTCCTATGAAAAACACTTCCTTGAACATTTTCACAAAGCTTGCCTTAACCTGTTACATGAACTTGTTATGAGGCGTGCCTTATCCATCGAACTTGAAGAACACCTAGTAAATCAAGTTCTGAAGGTAGAGGATGGGAGGTTTGCT
>LPNX010150724.1:0-18378 GCA_001517045.1 Pseudotsuga menziesii | reverse complement strand
TTATTTCCATGATGATACCACTACTTTTTTTCTTTTTCACAATTGTTACTAGTATCATCTTTATATTCACCATTATAATTTTGGATATCTTCATCCTCTTTACAGTCATTATCGACATCGTGTTGCTTCATGTTTGGCGTATTTAACTCTTTGTCTTTGTTATTGTTATTCTCAACTAGTATGTCTCCAGGTTTATTAATGTGCTGAACTATATGTTTGTTTTTTTATTGTCATTCACAACAGCCTCTTTTGTAGATTCATTTTGGTCTTCCACGTTCTGAATTCCATGCATGTCCTTTTTATCTTTCTTTTCTTCGTCATTTCTATCATCTTCCTAATTATGTCCTTGTTTTTGGTTTGTATCCTTCGAATAGCTTCAAATTTGTCTTGTTTCTAGAGTTTCACTAGCCATTTTTAACGATTTTGTAGTTGTGTAGATTAGACCATTCATGTGATTATTTTTTGTTCCTTGAATGAAATTGCAACAAATTTAGGACATATGTGTATGTTTATGGCTAGGTATTTCTTTTTTCATATTGTATTTCGAATGGTGGCTCATTTCTAGCATATGTATGTGTTTATCTCTAAGCATTGTTTTTGCGTCTTGTAATTCGAACGAAGGTTCTTATCCTTTCTTGCGTCTAATGCCCCAAACCTTCTGGGAGGGGGAATGTAAGGTATTAATGTATGTGATTTTCATACTTTTGTTTTCGTGGATGAAAAATAAGTTTCCAGCTCTTCCTTCCTTGAAAATTCAGAGTTCGTAGTCACTTCTTCTGTCGTAGGTGTAGTAGTAGTTTCATGCTCTTCTTTATTTGAAAATTCAAGGGTCGTAAGCGCTTCTTCTGTTGTAGGTGCAGTAGCAGTTTCATGGTATTTTTACTTGATACTTCGAAGACCGTAACCGCTTCTTCTTCTTCCTCTTAGATATTTTTTCTTTTATTTGTATTCGCATTGTTTTTAGTTCTACATAAAAATCCTTTTCTTCAAGCAGTCTTCTTTCTATTTCTTCGTTTCTATATTCTTCATATTTTTTCTCTTTTAGGTTTTTGGAACGGGCTAATAATGATATTATTAAATGAGGGAAACAAGGTAGTTCCACTATAAAAATAATAATATGATTTCTTTTTCCAGAAATTTAACAATTAAAAATAATATTTATAATAATAATACTATTATTATAAAAAATTAATAGTTTTTGGAAAAAAATAAAATATATATAATAATAATTATTATTATTATTAATTTTTTATTTTTATATTATTTTGTGGGGAAGACTTATGGCTTTATAAACCCACGTCTTGTTTTTGGATTTGATGGGGGATTAGTGGAATGAAAATGGAAATGGAAGATTAGTGGAACAAAAAGAAGAGGGAAGGAGAATAGAGGAGTTCAAGAAGGGGTTTAGTTTAATAAAACCAAGTGTGGTTTTAGAAACCCACTGCTTGTTTTCATCTTTGATGGGGGATTAGTGGAATGAAAATGGAAATGGGGGATTAATGAAATCAAAATATGAGGGAAGGAGAATGGAGGAGATGAGATGTCGAGAATACTGGTAGATCTGATACCACTTGTATGAATATAATTCTTACATGATGTATAATGTATTTTTATATATAATTGAAGATAATATGAACACATAGTCTCTCGACATATATAGTACATAATAATGAAAAGTTATGTCTCCTATCATGTCGTTGTTTCATTTAGCATATATAATATTAATCAACTAATTACTTAATATAATTTACTATTTTATTTAGATAGTATTATATTTGGTATATTACAGCAACGAGACCTTCAATCGAGCGGAGGTCCTAAAGAAGGTTGGACAACACATGAAGATTGTGACAGACCAATTTAGGATTCATCTAGAAAGGAACCCTAGGTATGAGCACCCTCCAATGATTCCAGGAAGAGAGTGGAAATACCTAGAAGAAGATGGAAAGGAGAGGGATTTGAGAAAAGAATGAAAGCTACCACCAGGCACAGGAAGGTATGCAATACTTTAAGCAATGTAATTATAAACCTTATTATTATTAATTTTTAGATCAAATTTGAAACATCTAACATATTTCAACATTTTCGTATGTTTCCAAACACATCAAAGGCCACAAAGGCAAGACAAGAAAAAATTGGACAGCACAATCTTGGGCCTGGTGGTTATTCGATTTTGGCGGCATGAATTGTAAGTAACACAAAACCAATATTACATCCAAATAATAAATTGCAAATTATTTTTCATTTTATTGAAATGTTAAAGATAAATTCATGACATTATGCAAATATGCAGGTCAATCAATTTAATGAAGTGCCCAGAGAGGAATACTTAAATCTTGACTTCCAACACGACATTGGAGTTGTTGTTGAACGTCGAAAAATCTTGTCTAGGAAAACACTGTCTTCTGGTGATCCATCTTGCGCGTAGGTATATAAAATCAACGTAGTTTATTTAAGATTGATTACTTGTGTATTCTATTCGTTATAAATATTTTCAATAAAATATTGACTCAGTTTTGAGCAGGAAATCAATGATCCACCTAATGCCAAGGATGGAGAACAACCTATCAAAGGTCATGCTTCGAGTCATGGTAATGAATGAATTTATAGGCTACAATTTAAAATATTGCATTGAAAATGGTGAATATTAATTGTACTTTTTTTATTTTTCAACTACAGAGAATGTAAAGGCTCCTATTGTACAAGATGAGTCTATATAGGAACACGAAGTACATGATGTGGCCACATCAAGTAAAAAATACATATGTAATATTTTTTAATGAAAAACTTGTCATGATAATAACATAAGATATCAATTTAACATTTTTACATTATTGCAACAAATCTCGACCCCTTGCAGCAGCATGCATGTCATGAGTACTTTGTTAGGAAGACAGTGCGACAAGTTGTTGAAGATGAGTTGCTTGCTGATTTTGTAAAAAGAAAAAAAAACTAGAAATAAGTGACTGAATAAACACTATCTATACTTATTTTTTATAATAAATTATATCCACATTTTTGCATATGAATTTAATATTTTTTTCAAGTACATGCATTGGGTATGGGTAATTGAGAGTGATGTGAGGGGATGGAGGGGCCATAAGAGCTTCCACCTTTGCGTGCTTGGCCTTTTTCAGTAGAGAATATTAATTTATTCTCGAAACAATGAGGAGTTCAATGAGGTATTTATACATGACATCAATTATTTTATTGAGAATTCCCTCATGTATCTTAGCTATTGACATCCATACATAGGAATAATTTCCAAAACTACCTTGACTAATTCCAAACAACCTCTTCAACATAACCATCTCCAACAAAAATATAAATAATAGCTTCTACTTTTTTATATAACCAGGTCTAGTCTTCAAAATGATAGCCATGTGGTTTTAATATGAAACCAAGATATTTTACACCTTGGTCCAAATCACAAAGATTCTTGATGAACTTCTTACTCACTCTAATGCCCTACTTCATTGGTTGATTGATTTTAATGGCTACAACCCTTTTTTTTGATCGGTTGATTATGTAGCTTCTCACAAACTCTTTACCTTCTTTCATATTTCTTCATATCCCCCTTTGATTGCTCATATCCATGTATGATTCTTTGCTTGCCTCATCTTTTTCATTTGCCATTATTCTTCTTAATTGATTTTCTTTCCATGCTTAATCCAGGTGAAGGATGTGTAGGACACATGAATGGCGTCTCTTAAATGATGTTTAGGAGACATGGTTGACATCTCTTAAGCATCATTTAGGCCACATGAATATAGTCCATTAAATGAAATTGAAGCCACATGTAGACCACATTTCTATGTAAAAGAGACATTTGTTGAGCATTCATTTGCATACCTACAAGAATATAAGATAACACATGGGTAAATCTTCCACTAAAACAAATTAGTACATTTTACCATTTGTATGCAACAGTGTTTTTTCATCATTGATACACACTCATGCATGTTTGATGCATAAGTATCAATTTTCATGAGATTTTATCACACATGGGTCTCCCTTATATGTATGTACACATTGACTCTCCTTGCATTTCAAGATGGGCATAGATTTTTTTTTTTTAATTACATGAACTTTAGTCTTATTGCAAGACCTTTACACATGTCTTTAGCGCTGGAATAAATTGAAAACAAGTTTCAATAATTAGTTGTAGGTTTCTATCATTGAAAGCAAGTATTTTTTAGTGGTATGTTTCTATAATTGATAGTTGTTTTAAATATTCTCATCTTGTTGGTGAAGGATTCCAACATCAGGTCATGGTTACAATCCCTACATATAAGGATAAGAAGTGCAATCGTGAGGATTACGAGAAGGTTGTGGTTGATAATTTTGATGGTTAGGTAAAGACATCCATAGATGCTATAGCTCATGAAGGATTGGATTATCTTAACCTACAAGAAAAATTTCTTTGTCTTGATGACAAGTCTATGGAAGTGTGAGTCATACTGCTATGTCAAAATTTTGTTTCATGCTAGTCATTTTTATTTAGAGTTCTTGATTATTACTAACATTTGGAGTTGTGAATCATATATGGAAAATATAATTTTAATGTAAGAGTTGCAATATATTTACTATTTTACAGGGTACCATGCCTTTGGAATTGTAAATCACTGTAGTGTTGTTTGTATGTGCTCACAAATTGATATATGTATGTCTAATGGTAAAGTTGTTTGGTGTTGCATTTAAGGTTCCAACTATGGCAGATCTATATGAAGAAGTTGTTTTATCATTGCCTACTTTTGTTACAGATCACTTGCTTCAGATATTTCTCCAAGGTCTTAATACTCGATATTATGTAAGCGATATTTTTTGTATGCATAATTTTCTTTTTCATTTCTACAAATTGTCTATAGTACAATAATTTTCCTTTAAGCTAGATTTCATTGGCTATATTAATAAAGGATGATCCCAAGCTTCCTTTGAGGTCACTGCCAATATTCTTCACTTCTTCTTTCGAGGCCACTTCCAATAGTATGATTGCAAATTAAAATGGATTCGTAGGGACCATTTTGATGTAATAATTGATGCATGCATCTAGTGTTTTGACATTATTTGTTAAATTTGTGGAACATATTTATTTCATTTGATTGTTGCTGGCTCGTGCATTCAGTTGAATTGTGTCCTTTTTCTTTATTAACTTCTTACCTATGATATGATTTTTTTCAAGATTAAATGTCATTGGATATTTCCATGGCCCTATGATTTAATTTTTATTCATTAAACTTATAAATCAAAATGGAATTTTATATACTACTGCATCAACTTTGAATAATCAATCCTATTGTTATGTGGGTTTTGAGTCAATTCTTGAGTTGTGGGTCTATGCCTATGTCATGATTTTTGAATTTAAATTGCCCCCGGGTTATAATCCCTGCCACAATAACCTATACATTTCACTTTCATGCGGCATTGAGAGGCATCGATAGGTTATTTTATCTTTTTCTACTAGAAACTATGAAATAATATAAATATGATAAATTTGTGACTTCTCTTTTTCCAGGCACTAGGCAAATATGGTTCAGAATCTAGTCGAGTGGTTCAATTCAATATTGGTAGAATATTCAGTTTTGAGTGAATTGATTCAAAAATATGTAGGGAGACGAGGAATTGGAAATCTAGGGTTAGTGAAAAGGAAAGAGAATGATGCTACTGGATTTATAGGTGAAAACAATGAAAAAAAAGTAGATGGTTCCTTTAACATTAACCTTCCATATGTTGAAATGGGAAAAGTGTGTACATGTTTCCCTCCCTAGCCTAGTGGTTATCCCCATATTGGGCATGCAAAATATTATAAGTTTAAACCAATACTTAGCTCATAGGTACAAAGGGTGCTTGATAATATGCTTTGATGACACAAATCCTACTTAAGAAAGCAATGAATTTATGTAGAACATTCTGAATTATATACATACACTAGGTTTCACAGGAGAAGGACCATGCATGCATGATTTCTATAAAGGAAAGGAATGCAAATACACACCCTTCTCAAAGGAAACATCCATACATATGCACTTTTCCTTCATGAAAGGCATGTATATATTATTAAAAGGAAAAAAATTATAAATGTTCATTAAATGTGTGAACCTGCATGGGAGGTATGGGAATTGTACACCTACACAATCCCTAACTTCCTTACTCAACTCTTTAAACTAATTTTTCTCGACTTAAATGAGAGCAATTATTTTGGGAATGGGAAGAGAGATTAAATGATCATATTAATGATAGAGAATTTTAGAGAAATATGTGAGTATTTTTATCACTGGGTACCTAAGGAACCGTAATTCCAATGTTTTTGATCAATTTGTTGAGGATTGAGAGTTGTCTCTTTGAAGAGCCTCCCGTTATAGAATAGCAAAGGATCATGTATCATATTCATATATGATAATTGGTCTAAGGTGGAGGAACCCATAAATAGGTGATGAAGGTGTCGATAACAAGACAATCAGGTAACCATATTCTTATTGTTTTTCATTATTAGATATGATGATAATTCTTCTCCCCTTCCCCATATATATAAGCATAAATATTGAATCATCTTGTACTTGAATGTTTGTTTGGGATAAGAAACATCTTTCTAGTAGGGTTATTAAGATCAATATTTAGATATTTATTGTCATAACAATAAAATATTGAGGAAGGTTTTGTTTTATTTGTGTGTAGGTTATAACAATATCACTCGAATTAGTGAAAAGTTGGATTGGATTATCTTACAATGAACACTTGAAATAAATTAACTAGATTCAGGTTTCTTCCTCACTCATTATTTTAGGTAGTGAAACTTATATAAATTTATGATATATGGAGATTCACTATTGTCATCTTCCCTCTTTGTTAGTGGTTAACCTAAAGTCAGTAGGGATTATTCCTGCTAGCATGTGTTTATTTTGGTTTGATGTAGGGTCATTGGGTCCCATGAAGTCCCTATTTTTCAAATGGTTCAAATGACAATTGAAGTTGTAATGACATGTCATATTTTTTTGTGGGTTTACCAATCCTTTAACATTCATCATAGTGAGAAGCATATTGTTTAGTATCCTTATGCAATGTAGTCCAATAGTATCATACTTGCAAAACTTTGTAGGTTGTTATTGTTGCATCATAATGGCCTCCACAAGGATCATCATGAAATGCGTGTAAAATATCAAGTACATCATATTGTCTAGTTCATATTTTGAGCATCTAATCTAGTACAAGTCAAAAAAGGTAGCCCTTGATCCAATTATATGAGGAAATGTTTTCAACAATTTTGCAACATTATTTATAAGGAAAATGTTGAGAAAATATTCTTATAGCTAAGTAGATTTCTACATTATCAAAACATGTAATCTCCATGGATCTTTAAAAGAGGTTCCCATTTGGGAAATTGTCATCAGTAGCATTGTGATTTATAATGTTTGTTATAATAGATAGGAAATACGAACAACATTATGTTTCCCTCACTTGTCAAGTATTGTCAAATAAAATCCTTTTAGTAGCAATAGCCATCTAGTTATCCTTCCATTAATATCATTTGCATGGCATGTATGAAATGGAATATGCAACAATAAGAAAGTATTTTTATGTAATAGTATAATTCAATGGTGTGCCAAATAATATAAAGTAGTTTTTTTCAACATTGATACACACTCATGCATATACACTTTCATTCTCCTTGCATTTCAATATGGGCATAGAAATCTTTTTTTTAATTACTCAGACACATCACATTTTCGGCTACAAAATTGATATATCCGACGAGGTTTCCATACAACCAAAGGAAAAGATGTCGGATACTTTTATGGAAACCTTGTTGGATATCCGACATATACCCATTGATACTTCGACGCAGATTTTATACCTCCGACGAAAAAAAGTTGTTGTACTTTCCATCACATTTCCATGGAGCTCATACATGATCTCGTCAATACTTGGAATGGGATATCTATTATTTATTTTCTTCTTATTCAAATCTCTAAAATCAATGCACATCCTTAAGGTTCCATCCTTTTTATTTACCATAACAACTGAATAAACATATGAGCTTGAACTAGGCCTTATGATACCCAACTCCAAAATTTCTTTAATGGAATCCTCAATATCATCTCAAAACCTTTTAGCATGCATATAGGGATGAAATTTTCTAGGTTGTGTTCCTATATATAACTCAATGATATGCTCCACCCCTCTGTCTGATGGTCTTCCTGGGGGAAGGTGTCCAAAAACCCTCTCATACTTACTCAATAACTGGTCTATCTCCTTATGATTTTTGGCAACCTTCATGTGAGGTTTAGAACATGTAACTAAACATTTAGTATTCCATTATATGTCTCCATTCCTCAAGACAAACCTAATACAATTAGAGGACACCACTTGACTTGGGTAAGTGTGCATTCCCCTCAATAAGATGGGTTTCCCTTCTGAATTTTTTAACCTAATTTTAGGGAGTTGATAATTCAATGTATTCTCCCCCAAAGAATACAACCATTGGACTCCCAAAATCACATTTGTGTCAGCCATATTCACTACATATAAATTGTCAGTGATAGTATGATTTCCTATAGTAAGTTGAAACTTTGGAATCCATTTAGTGCAGTCCATAGAATTGTTACCTGGAATGATGAATGTCAAACCATCAAAAGTTTCATCTTGTAACTTTCTCCTCTCCACCAAGGTTGGATATATGAAGTTATGAGTGGCTCCTCTGTCCACTAGGACTGTGACCTTTTGGCCTTGTGCGTTACCCTTGAGCCTCAAGGTGTGAAAGCGAGGTACACATGAGAGTACTACAATTTTTCCTGTCTCGAGAGTGGGTTGTTCTTATTCTATTATTTCATGCCCCTCTTCTTGGGATGCAAGTTTTCCTTCTTCATCCTCCTCCTTTTCCTCATATTCAGAGAAAACTTCAGTGTAGTGTGTATTCCCCTTTGCACACTTATGTCCTGGAACCCAAGGTTGTTGACATGTGAAACATAGCTTCTTTCTTATAAGTTCTTCTTTGCTTATCCCTCCCTTATTTTATTTGCTAAAGGAGTATTTATTCCATCGTTTCTTACCTTCCTTGAATTTGGAAGGAAAATTAAGATTAGGGGGGTATTTGGTTCTTGGAAACACATTTTGAAAATCTCTTGTCAAATGGATTGCATCCTTTAATGTAGATGGATTGTGGGATTTCACGAGCACTCTTAAAGGTTATATCAATCCTTCAGTAAATAGTAAAAACAACCTAGTCATAGATACATTAGAAACCATTACTGAAAGCTTTTCAAATTCTAACATATATGCTTCATGAGTTCCAACTTGCTTCAATTGTGCTAGTTCTTTGAAAGGAAGTTCGAGGTCTTTCCTCTCAAATCTCTCCATTAATGCATGGGAGAAACCTTCATAAGATAAAATATAATCATGTCTCAAATTTCTAAGACCATGGAACCACCAATCACTAGCTTCCGCTTTAAGGTGAAAAATGGCCATTTTCAATGCATCTTCTTCAACCATAGGATTTAATTGAAAATACACACTTAATTTTTGCAACTAAGCAATAGCAGACATTTGGGAAGAACTAGGAAGGAATAGTTACTTTTACCATGGTATAATTTAATTCCTAATTAAGAGGAGGTTCCCTATTCCCACTTCCTCCTTGCTTAAACTGAAGAGATTCCCTAATGAACTAATCGAAAGGTAGGAATTTCCTACATTCATCACTTAGTTGTTGCCAATCATTTGTTGCTTCCCTCACATCATAAGTAGTGTAAGGACCCTATTTGGACTCTAAAAACTTAGGAATTGCAGGTCCATTCTGATTCTTGAATTCATGGGGTCGGTTATGAGGTCCAATATTTGAAAATATGGCTTCCCCATGGGTCTTCTTCTCATCATGAGGTGTACTACTACTACTCTCGGGTGTGGACTTGCCCCCAAGTTGGATAGCCAACAACTCCAACCCTTACATAAAATGTTTGGTAATACCTTCAATAGATTCCTTAATGAATGTTTTAAGTTCCTCATTATATTCCTTGTCATCCATATCTCTTAATCCTATTTTTTTTCTAATCTCCTCATACCTAGAATTAATTTATCCACTTTCTTCTCTTCCACTGTTAATGTCTCTAGTATCAGTTTCTAGTAAAGGGAGGTAATCATCATGAAACGTGAATATAGAACTCCAATGGGTACTAATATCATTGTCTAATACCACTGTAATGTGCCAATTTGAAAATTCGAAACAAAGGCAAAATTTGGGGGGAAATTATGTTGACTAGTCTTGACTCTAGAGGCTTTGAATGCCACAATAGGGTCTCAAATTTGGTTGAGACTGATATGGTGAGTCTTAGTACCACTCAATTGATTCTATGGTCACTCTATGATATTTTATAGGCATCTGCAACTCGATTTGGGGTCATTGGAAAAAATAGTAAAATTGCCAGTAAATTGTGGTGTGATTCCCCCTAGGGTGTGGGAAGAAATGGCTCTCCAAATCCTACACGTCCCTCCCAAATTTTCAAACAGAGGATGGTTATTGACGTTAGACTTCATTTACTGTCATTTTTTTTGTTTATTATTTCTGCAATAGAGATGTAAAGCTTCATATTCAAATGCATATATTTAGTGAAATTTGCTTAAGGAAAATGACATGTAAGAGCTTAACTTCGACTCATAAATTGTATATGGAATGGTTCAAAACAGAGCATAAGGAAAGTAGACCATTAAAATAATATCCATATCTCATCCAACAGCAAATAACATCATATCAAATCATCAACACAAATCAGATATACAACTCCTTTAAAATGGGAAACCAACACATGGAAACTAGTCGCATCATAGCTTGGAAATGTGGACATTTTTTCATATGAATTTATGCTAATTTCGACTTCCAGAGAGGATGGGATACATATTACAAATCCATAAATCATTCACCCATGCATGGTCATCAACTGGACTCAACAAGGCGCAACCATCATCTACACAAGTGCACCATCATATACAAATTCCATTAATATCCAAATGAGAGGTTATGGTGGCCTCTCCAATAGCCAATTTGGATGAGAATGAAAATCCATCGAAATTGGATCAATAGAAAGGAGAGTGTGCACTCACCGTGCAATGGACAAGCTAGTGCTTTCCAAAATGCCAAAGGAAAATTCTCAAATGATCAAACTTCATTCTCCTTCATCATAACATATTTTTATAACTCTCCTAAGGTCCTCCAAGGTCTAATTCCATCCCATAGGATTCCTCCAATTCATCCTTGGTTTTTAGTAACCCCTGTGACACTTTTCCTTCTCCTAATCCCTTCATCTTCTTCCAAATTTGAATTTCTACCACCAAACCCCAAGTGCACCCTATTGGAGCCTATTTTAGCCCTAACATGTCACATTTTCATAGGTTTGCAACCAGGTCTGATTTTTCATAGAATCTTCCATCATTGTTGTCATAAAGCACAAGGAATCTCTCTCCAAGTGGCACCTAGTTTCTTCCTAGCCTCCTCCTCTGCCATGGGGAGTTATTCCTCTTCACCTATTAAAATCCTTGGTCTCATGACATGTTACTTGACACCTCTTCACCTTCCAATAACATTCCATTACTCATAATTTCAAATTTGGGGTTAAGTCATGACATGTATAAGGAATAATATAGCCACCAAAGGTATCCATGAACCTCCAAATGTATTCATGAAGCAATGCCACTTTATTTTCTCCATATTTATTATTTGTATGACCCAATTTAATGTTTTAATGGAAAACTAAGGTTCTCTTGGGTCTCATAGCTCCCTTATTTCAAGATTTAATGCCTCCTCTATTAGAAAATCAAGTAATACTGAGAGGGGGGGTGAATCGGTATTAAGAAATCTATTTAAATTTTTATCAATTAAAATAAAATAAACAATGAACACTGAACACAAAATATTATCATGGAGCCCCAATTGGGAAAACCACCAATAATTCCTATTACTGCAAAATTATATTTACAAATATTTTGCAAGCATCAACTTGTTGGATGCACCAACACCCAAGTTTTTTAGCTACAACTGAAGGATGCACCAACACCTTGTTTACCAACAACTATTGGAAGGATTCTACGACCCACTACAGGCTTGCATCTTATCCTTGCGCCTCCCAACCACCCTTAAATGATAATTCGATCTTTGACTTATGGACACCTATGGATCTTCCAATTGAATGTACAGAGACACTTACTTGAATGTTTAAATCCTTTCTTATACACTCTCAAACATGTCTCTTCATCTAACATTCATGTATCTTCATCGCGACTCTTAAGAATTTTCTCACGCGACCTTTCTGCAATTACCTTTCTGCAATGACCTTTCCGCATTTATCTTTCTGCAAACCATCTTTCCGCAATTTGCAGGCGCTTCCACAATTACCTTTTCGCAACGACATTTCTACATTTGTCTTTCTGCAATCGCCCTTTCCGCAATCTACGGGAACTCCTTCCTTCTGCAATTGTGGGTTATGGGTTTTGGGTCTACTTCTCGACTTTTCTCAAAACTGCTTCTACAATTCGTCTCCCGCGAAAATTCTTCCGCAATTGCGGATTGCAGATTGTGTGTTTGATTTTTTGACTTTTCTCGAAACTACTTCTGCAAAATTTCTTCTGCAATTGCGGGTCTGCTTTTAATAAATTCTCAAAAATGACTTCTGCAAATCTCTTATGCAATAGTCTTACCACATTTTTAACAAGCTTGTACCTTGGCATTCTGGAAATTATTCTAGACCATTGATCTTTCTCTATCTTATGATGTGGGCCGTCTAAATCTTCACTTCATAGAAATTTAGTGTTATAATGATTTCGACTCCGCTTATCCAACTGTTTTATTTTGGATCAAAATTTTTGAACTATTTCATCAATGTTTCCTTATGATCTTACGTTGACAACAATGCCAATTTAATAAAAAATATCCCCCTTTGGAATTGATGGCAACATTTTCTCCTTTAGGAAATTTTTCTCCTCTTTTGACAACAATGACAAAGTTTCAAGAAAAACTCCCCTTATAATGTTCCTCCATTTTTCTATATTCCTTTGAAATACCATAGTTTGTAGTCGTGTATAAGAAACACAGTAACTTACTTCCAGAGACGTAATTTTTTAACACGATAACTTCAATATGCAGCAACAGAAATCATAAGTATTACAGTTTCATATCAGCAACATCAATCAGGCTTTGCAGAGGTCAAAACCACTCAGAATTATTTACTTATGGACCATAGATTTTTAAAATCACTCCCCGTGTGGGTGTGTCTCCCCCTGTCAACATTTCTTTTCTTCCTTTGAGGAAGTTTTCATTCTTTTAGTTAATGAGTTTTTTTTCTAATGATGAGTGTAACCCCCAGTTTCTGAGTAAGATAGGAAAATTATTCTCCAGGAAACGGCTCAGTGAAAATGTCTGCAATTTGTTCGTTCGTATCAATATACTCCAATTTGACCACTTTTTGAGACACGTTCTCTCTTAAAAAATGATATTTGATTGGAATATGTTTTTTCTTAGAGTGCATAATAAGATTTTTGGATATGTTTATAGTGACTTGTATTGTCACGGTGTATAACAATGGGGTTCTCGTATTTTACAAGTAAATATTCCAATGTTTTCTTCATCCAAATGACTTGTGTACAACATGATGCAGCGACAATATACTCAATTTTTGCAGTAGGAGTGAAATGGAAGACTGTTTTTTTATTATCCATGAAACCAAGCAATCTCCTAAGTAGAATGTTGCTCCACTAGTGCTTTTTCTGTCATCAATACTTCCTTCCCAATCTGCATCAGTGAATTCCCTTAAAGTGAAGTTATTTCTTTTTGGATACCATAATCCATAGTACCTTTTAGATATCTAAGAATCCTTTTTACTACATCCACATGTGTTTCTTTTGGGGTTGATTGGAATATGGAAACCAAACCTACATCTTGCATTACATCTAGTCTTGTAGTTGTTACATATAATAAACTACCAATCATTGACCTATAAATAGTATCATCTACTTCTAAATATTTATCATCCTTGCTCAATTTACAACCAGTGACCATAGGAGTACTAACAGGTTTGGATTCTTCCATTTTGAACTTTTTCAACATTCTTCGATATACTTAGTTTGAGAGATGAAAATCTCTTCTGATTGAGATATTGTAAACGTAGGAAGAATGTTAATTCTCCTAACATCGACATTTCAAATTCCTTCATTTCTGAAGCAAAGTTTACACTCAAAATTTGTAGATCACTTCCAAATATGATATCAAACAATGATCATATTTTTGTTTTCAAACTTTATATATAGATTACTGTCAATGGCCCCTCTTCTATATCCTTGTTGCTTTAAATAATTGTCAAGTCTTGAGAACCATTCTATTGGATTGTGTTTAAGGCCATAGAGTTTCTTCTTAAGTTTGCAAACATAATTTCTATTTTCTGATAAGCAAAAACCTTCAGGTTGCTCAACATAGGCTTCTTCTTCAAGTTCCATTTTCTACACTCTAAAGTTCTTGTAGCCTGCAAAAGCTAAAAATATCATAATGGCTTCAAGTCTTGCCATAGGTGCAAAAGTCTCTTCAAAGTTAACACATTGTACTTGAGCATATCCCTTGCATACTAATCTAGTATTGTGTGCCATCACCTCCCCTCTACATCAACATATAATGGAGGAGCATGAATTTAGTGCTATATTGCTTGCTCTAATACCACACTATAGCATCCCCTCCCCTCTACATCAGCATATAAGAGAGGAACATGACTTTACTGCTCGCTCTATTACCACAATGTCCATGTACTCGCGTACCCATACACTTGACTAATATGCGCAATAATTTAAAATTTATTATTTCGTTCTCTTTAAACACAGTCATGGGTCATGTTCATACTTTAACATTCATGCTTGAGCACAAGCACCACTATAACAGTCGTTCCGCAGCAAAAAAATCCACTCTGCGACCAGAAAAGTCATTTCTGCACTAAAAGTAACTTTTCTAACTTTCTCCTTTCATCTTTCGATTTTCGACTACGGGTAGCGGGAGTCTTGGAATGCAGTATGCTCACTTGTCACTTTTCCACTTTCTGACTTTCGATTTCCAACTTTGGGTAGCAGAAATCGCTAGATACAATACCTTTACTCATTCGCTTCTCGCATTCCGACTTGCGACTTTCCGCTTTCCGTGGGCCAACTTTGGAATGCAGAAATCCAACTTTTTTCCTTAAACTTTTTCTGTTTTTCCAATTTCTGCCTTTCGACTTCCGCATTCTGAAGCGGGATCGGGGTGCGTAAATCCAACTTTTGCCTTATCTTTTTCCCATTTTTCCCTCCTTCCGACTTTCGCCTTTCGCAATTGGATTTTGGAGGGAGAAAAAACACATTTTTCCTTAAGATAGCCGCATTTCTGACTCTTGGGCCAGGTATCCAACCTCCATGATCATAAAAAAATGCAGTTTAAAAACACAAGTCATATACAGATGCAAAGTGTAGGGACATTTAATAATAGTAAACTCTACTTAAATATTTAATAAGTATTCAACATATTCAGTACATTCATAAAAATTACATTGCAGAAATAAAAATTACCAAAGAATACTTATCTTGAAGATGAAGCTATCTCACAACTAGCTATGTCGATGCAATGTTCCACCCAACCATAGTCCAGTTGTGTTCATCCATATCTCAACACAACTTCCACCCCCAATATGGGCATGATTTCCACAAAGAACTTGGGAAAATAATGCTCACACATAACTAGAACATATCAAACACAGTCAAGCCAAACTACAATTAGGTTTATCAGACTGTCCATCCAAGCCAATACACAATTGGGTTTATCAAGCTATAGGAAAACAAGCCAATACACTGTTGGGTTTATCAGGATACTCAGCCAAGCCAACTAACAGTTGGGTTTATCATACTGTAGGCAATCAATCCAACATTCATATTGAGGACCAACCAAACCAACTCACATATGGGTTTATCAGGCTACTCATCCAAGCCATCACACTACTAGGTTTATCAGGATACTCAGCCAAGCCAACTAACAGTTTGGTTTATCATCCTGTCTAGCCAAGGATCACACATGGCCAAATGTCATTAGAGGAAATTTGGGGTCTAAAATGGGCCTTATAAGAAAACGCGCCAACAAAAAAATTTGCGACTTGGAATTCAAGAACCAATAGAATTTCAATAAAATGATTCAACCATAATGGTTAAATTGACATATTTGTCATAAAAGAAAACTACTTTTTTTGTTCATATTTTCGACATATCTCCCTGTGTTTTTTCTCAAATTTCAAGCGGGAGATCCCATTGGATGCGGAACCAATGAGTACCCACACTACATACTTTTGACAGACTTCGCTACCCCAAAAACAAGAAATACCTAAAAAACGTGATGATGATGTCATCATCACAATTTTTCAGGTATTTCTTGTTTTTGGGGTAGCGAGCTCTATCAAAAGTATGGAGTGTGGGTACTCGTTGGATGTGAAATTAAATTCCGCATCCAATGAGCTCTCCTACTTAGAATTTGAGGAAAAACATAGGGAGATATGTCGAAAATACGAACACAAAAAGTAGTTTTTTTCATTCTTCCTCCAAAATTAATAACTATTATTTTATTATTTTAACTATTATTTTATTATTTTCCTTAGGAGGCCCATTTTTTACCTCAAATTTCCTCTAATGACATCAACACACAGCCAAACCAACACACCATTGGGTTTATCAGGATGCTCAGCCAAGCCAATGTACGATTGGGTTTATCAGGTTTCCCATCCAAGCCAATATACGATTGGGTTTATCAGGCTGTCAGTCAAACCAATCTACGTTTGGGTTTATCAGGATGCTAAGGCAGTGGAAAGGTAGAATGGATAAGATAGTGAGCTCATTCAAATAGCTAGGTACACCTCCACAATATCTATCTATAATGGCATCCACAATAACTACACACCTAACACAAGTAAGTATACCCTTCTCTACAACACAGTCCCTCAGGCTATACCTTCCCTTCTAGTGCTCTTCAGGATGTGCATAGAATATTCACCAGCCACTCTTATCTTTTTGTGAGGTTCATCTCTTATCTTTTTTTCAGGTTTATCAAGCCAATCCGGTGTCTCTTCCACTCCTAAGTCTTGCATATAGTTCAGACCCAAACTAGGGCACACATAACAACAAACCACAAGGAGACACAACAACACAGGGCTCCACTCTATAACATAGACAACCAGGGTCCCATACCACTCTATAGTTCAGAAGAAAATAGGGTTTCACTTGTACACAAGAGACCAGGGTTCCATACCACTTTGTAACACAGAAAAACACTGCATAAATGCATAGCAATACTCTGTTATCTCTCGCTGCATAAGGAGGAAGAGATCTACGTGAATTTGAATAATCGAATCCTGCGTGAATGAGGATAAAACTGTTGAACAACTCGATCCGTGACTCAAGATAGTGAAAAAATATAATGAATGGAATGGAAGAATGAAAAAAACGTTCTGGGCAACTTAAGAAATGACATATTGGGCATGCATTCACGTAATTACTTGCTTCAGAAGCAAGAATGCGGCTTCCCCAGACTGCAGGTTAGCTTAGTCACGAAACCGACTGCCATGCCTTGCTCTGCCCAAGGCATTAACTGCCTCATCTTCTATTCTGGAAGAATTGAATGATTGATTATATAGGACGAAAAGGGTAGATGAGAGCTTATGGGTTCTCTCATCGACATCTGGTCTCACCCTATTGTCTCAAGGGTTTGGATAACTCCCCTCCCTATTCCTTATGAAATCATGCCCCCATCTCTTTCGTTGTAGTGCATAGCTAGTTGTGGTATTTTATTAAATTGCATATTTACATTGTATCTCAAAAATATATCATTCTCGACCAGCACAAGAACCCTCGGCATCAACCTTGATCGTCGATACATAAAACACCAAATCAATGCCAGGGTCTTGGCCTTGAGCTCCCCGCCATGATTTAATAATAGTAATTACATCATGTACAATTTTAATACCATGGGGTCAAAACTGGGGTATTACATTCCCATCCCCCTTACATTAGCATTGTCCTCAGTGCTCTATAAAATTGAACAAAAATGGATGTGCCACTCTCATGGCATCCTCCAGCTCCCACGTAGCCTCATCAGGACCATAGTGCTTCCACTGCACCTTTACCTGTCCAATGGCTCAATTTCGGAGCACTGTGACCTTCCTGTCGAGGATGTGCAATGGCTCGGTTTGGAATTCTCCCTTGGGTTTCACTTGAATCACATCCCAATTTATCACATGGTTAGGATCATGTACATATTTCTTAAGCAAAGAAACATGAAAAACATTATGAGCTCTAGTGCTAGCAGGAAATCCAAGTCTATATGAAACTGGAAATATTCTTTCAAACACT
>LPNX010150582.1:41429-94482 GCA_001517045.1 Pseudotsuga menziesii | reverse complement strand
TACATGTGTATTAGATTTTATTTACAAGTGTTGTAATTAATTATAATGTGACTGCACAATTCGCATGTGTATTAGATGAGAATAAATGTATGATTTTTTTTAAAATTTAAACATAATATCATATTAAAAATTTATATTGATGAATAGTGGACACCATTCAAGCTACTAAAATATAATGACCATACATAAAGCGACTAAAAGTTGACTAAATTAGTGACCAATAAATGAGATTAAAGACCAAAATTCGCAAATAAAATGACCAATAATTGAGAGATACGCGACCAAACAATGAGATACAAATGACCAGAAAAATGACCAAAATTCGCATATCAATGACCAAAAATCAGTTTTGGTGGCTAATTTATGGTCTTTTATTACGCGACCAAATTTGGTCATATTTTAGCTTGTCATGTGATCATTAATTTGGTCACAAATGTGGTCATATATTTGGTCATTGATTCAAATATATGACCAAATTAATGACCAACCAACAAGCTATAAATGACCAAAATAAAAATGACCAATTTTGGTCATGTAATAAAAGACCGCAAATTAGCCACCAGCGATCGCCAAACCAAAAGTGGTCATTGATATGCGGATTTTGGTCATTTTTTTGGTCACTAATCTCTCATTTTCCACTAGTGTATTAGTAGCTAATTTCTCATATCTTAGTCATATTTAGCTTAGTCATTAATATGTTAACATCTAGTAGTTTATTTAGTCGTATGTTTGGTCATTAATAGTTGCAATATGTAACTAAATCAACGAATAAATCAATGACTAACTCAATGACAAAATCCATAACTAAATCAATGACTAAATCATTAACTATCAATGACTAAAATAATGACTAAATCATTGACTATCAATGACTAAAGAATTGTCTATCAATGACTAAATCAATGACTACTAAGTCAAGCTATTAATGACTAGTGAAATATGACTAGCTATAAGATAGTGGAAATTTGCTACTATTAGTCACCAACTCAAAAATAGTCGTTTATAGCCTAATTTTAGTCATTTTTTTAGTCATTAATTTCTCATTTTCTACTAGTGTTCGGCTAAATAACTCCTGCTATGTTGGTTGGGAACCCGATTCTCATGGAAGTGTTACCCAACTTCAAGTTTTCACCCCATGCTACAAAAATTTATGATGATATTCTCAAGGATTGTTCAATAGCAGGACAATCACAAATTTTTAGATGTTTATTGGTGTCCAAGAAGTTAGAAGGTGCTACGTCATTATTGGGTATTCACAAGGCAACAAAAGAGTCGAAACTAAAACATAATGTGATAGAAAATATAGGCGATGCAATAAAAAAATTTGGAAAATATAGAAAGAAAGATACCAGTGTTGCATGTAGCGCAATTCAGACATCAATTGTTTCAACTAGTACTAGACAAAAACGTTTGACAACACAACTAGAAAAAGCAATTGGAACCTCAAGAAAGACATTATTTAAACATAGCAAATTCAGAATGCAAATAGATGAAAATGATGAACTTTCTTGCTGGGCAATTATTTGTAGACAACCTTACAAAGATAGAATGGGAGAAGGTGTTAAAGATATTGTACAGAAATATTGGTTGGAACACGCTTGAGTTTCACCAAACTTAAGTGATGTGATATGACAAAGAGTATCACGAAATGTATATGAAATCCCTCCAAAACATATAATGGAAAGGACACAAGTACAATTGTTCAATAAATTCAAGGAGGATCATCGTGGAATTAATATGTCGATCACTACATTTGTGCAACAAAAACCATGG
Source organism: Pseudotsuga menziesii (assembly GCA_001517045.1). NCBI lineage: Eukaryota > Viridiplantae > Streptophyta > Pinopsida > Pinales > Pinaceae > Pseudotsuga > Pseudotsuga menziesii. Next base: position 92,709 of record LPNX010150582.1, on the reverse strand, counting down.
TATGTTAGACCTATTACTATACGTGGCACATGTTGTTGTCGTTATCATGTGCAATTTCAATTATATTATGACATGTTTCTTGAATTTGGTAAAATGTTTTGGACAAATTCACCACCTCCGCCCATAGTACATGAATTCATATCTCAAACCCTATGTGAGAGAAATCACGATGAAGTATTTTATAATAAGCAATGTGTCAATGGAAAACATTGTTATGGTTGTGGAAATATTGTTTTATTCCACAATAAATACCCTATCGATAATGATTAGTCGCTTTCAAATGTAACCGTTGATTGGAGAATATATGAATACAACATTTATTCTACAAGTTCTATTGATGCACATTCCAAAAGAATTGAATTGCGAGAAGATAAAATATGTGTGACAGATTTTCTCAAGAAATTTGAAAGTGAAATTTATAAATACACCAAGCATTCACATAGAGAACGATGTCAATCCCTTCAATTCAAACATTCCCGTGAAATTTTTCCAGTTGGAACAATTTTGTTTGTGGTTGATTTTGTAGAAAACTACACATTTGCTATACAAAAAGAGATTCAAAGTGAATACTATCATTCTGACCAAGTTTCGATATTTGTCCATGTTCTATATAGACATTCTCAACAAGATATTGATGCCATTAAAAGTATGTGTGATAATCGATATGTGATTAAAGAATATCAATTTTATATTAGCGATGATCGTACACATGATACACATTTTGTTCAACATTGTATTGAATTTTTTTTCTATGATTCACTAAAAAGTTGTAAAGTTAAATTCAATGAACATTGGATATGGTCGGATGGATGTGTGGGACAATTTAAATCTTCACGAACATTTTTTTGGTTATGTTGACTTCATAAAGCAATGAACATTAAACATCCCTAGAATTGCTTTGAAACTAGACATGGAAAAGGTGAACATGATGGTGCAGGAGCATGCTTAAAAAGAGCACTTTGAAGATGGAAAATGAACCATTCTTCTAGACGATTCCATTCAGCTGCAGAGGTTGTGCAATGGTGCAAATCAAATCTAAGCCATTATTGTAGTCAACAATCAAAAGATGTGCGCATGTATGTACATTATTTTTTTAATTTATATTAATTGTCAATTTAAAAAAATGTATGTACTAACATTGAAGTATTTGTACACTAACATTAAAAGTTGTCATTTGTGATTTATCATTTATTATGTAGGTTGTTTTGTCTTGTTGGGGTCCAAGATATAGATATATCAATACCATACGAGGCTAGCACCATACATGGGACTAGAGAACTTCACTCTATTCAAACAAAATCCTTCCAAAACGCGTTTGCATTTGACAGTAGAAAGCAAACATGTTTTTGTCATATTTGCACTGAAAATGTTGAATCTACAGAAGTTTGTGGAAACATAATGAACAAATACGTAAAGCAATGGAAACACACAGAGATTAATCCAAAAGGGAAAATGCCACTAGCAAGCATAGAAGAATTAGAATCAGAAGAAATAAAAATATCATCTGATAGCGATAGAATTTCATATCTTGTTAGAGAAGGTAATGATGTTGTTGATTGTTCAATATTGTCCATCACCTTATGTTTATATAGTCAATTTAATTCACTTAAAAACTCCAATGCCAATTTTAATTTGCACAGGAGATGTTTTCGTTGTGATTGCACCTTTGGACAACAACGAAAATGTAAAATATTATTTGATGCGATGCACTGAAGGAGAAATGAAGTTATTGGAGGACTACAATGAGAACGGATTTACATACGAGAGAGGATCCATCATTTTAAAAGGTTATTTTTTGCAGTAGACCCATATGACTGAAAATTATGTCTACTTTTAGGATTATGAACATGATGTTATATGTTGTCAGCATAGTCATTTAGTATGTGCATCTCGAATAAAATTGGTACAAGTTCCATCGAAAAAAAACTTAAAAAATAAAAAATGGAAACTGTCCAAATATGACCATGAATGGATAATTGAGGACGGCATTCCATTGCAAAGTTTTTAACTATATCATTTCTTGTTTAATGTTAAGATTGGCTATCATGAATTCATTGAACTTTAATTTATTAAAATTCAGAATCAAGTTGCTAATATTACCTTAGTAATAAAAAAATATTAGAACTCAAAATCAAGTTGCTAATGTTACCTTAGAAAATTTATGGATTGAGCTATAATTTATTAGAAATCAGAATCAAGTTGCTAATTTTACTTTAGTAATAAAAATTATTCCTATCAAAAATTCCTAACATTCCTAACCTTTCCTAACATTCACTCATACATTCATATATTTACGCCTATCAAAACTTCCTAACATTACTAACATTTCCTAACATTCATTTCTAGCATTCCCCACATTGATTCCTAAAATTCCCCACATTGATTCTTAACATTAGATTGGATCTATCAAAACTTCCTAATATTCCTAACATTCCTAAAATTCTCAACTTTTCAACACTAAAAATATGTTCCATATACAAACATACATAAATTTACTAATACATACATTCATATAATTGCACCTATCTAAACTTCCTAACATTTCCTAACATTCATTCATAACATTCGCATATTTTCACCTATCAAAACTTCTTAGTTCCTTTCCTAACATTTGTTCCTAACATTCTTGTATATTTGCACCTATCAAAAATTTCTAGTTCCTTTCCAAACATTCATTCCTAACATTCATGTATATTTGCACCCATCAAAACTTCCTAACATTCCAAACATTTTCCTAACATTCATTTCTAACATTCCCTAGACATTGATTCCTAACATTCCCCACATTGATTCTTAACATTATATTTCACCTATCAAAACTTCCTAACATTACTAGAATTTCCTAACATTCATTTCTAACATTAACATTCCCCATTCCCACATTCACTCCTAACATTCCCCATGTTCATTATTAACATTAACATTCCTCATATATTCTTTCTTAACAAATTGGATTGCTTTCATTCTTAACATTAACATTCCACATATTCATTCTTAACATTAACATTCCTCATATATTCATTCTTAACAAATTGGATTGCGCCTATCAAAACTTCCTAACATTCCTAACCTTTACATATACATGTATATAATCCAAAAAACAATATCTAAGATCAATGTATTATGTATATAATCCCAAAAAACAATCATGAACATGTGAGTTCAATGTACATGTATATAATCAAAAAAACAATCATGAACATGTGAGTTCAATGTACATGTATATAATCCAAAAAAACAATCATGAACATGTGTATAATCCTAAAATTAATCTCCTCGATGTCTGAATCAAAGAATTCCACCACTATCCTCCACTAGGGTCTTCCCTTGGACTCATAACAATATGAAACATGTATAAAAATATATTATGAATATTATTAATTATTTAAACAATTTTAAACTAAAAAAAAAAAACATTAAACTAATATATAGAAGAACAATACAATTATTAACAAAATTACCTCAAATTCTCTATCATTCAGTGGAGTCTTCCCTTTTCCTCTAAAAGGTGGAGGAGACCCAAGATGCAACATGTATAAAAATAGTTTATAAATAGTACATACCTTGAAGAAGAAACAAGTAAAAACATTACTACTTCTGCTTCCTCTAAATTTTATGTGTAGATGTGTAGATATCAGTCATGGAGTAATTGGAGTCATAGATTTGATCAATCATATCTATAACTACAAATACTCTATGAACCATATCTATAAATAAAGATAAATGAACCTTCTTTATAGCAATGACACTGCGACCATAGATGATAAGGAGGAATCATCTCTACCACTATCACCACGTCGATGATCAGATGAATGTGAACTATACAATAAGCTTGAATCTCGAGGTGAATTCGATAATCTTCGATTTTAATTTCGGACACCAACTCCCGAAAAATGTGATGACCTCCTATGCTTATGTCTGAAAGGATTCTCTCTTTCCATTGGATATGATATCTACAAGTTTACAGAAATATCAATTTCTACATGTTAATTCATCAACTTCAAAGACCTAGCTACTATAAAAACTAAGATTTCAATAAGGACCTAGATATCCCTAATATTATCTAATAGTTATTTAAACGATTATAGCTAATTTATTATCTATTTCTATTTGATATGATATCTACAAGATTACACAAATCAACTCATATCATATTCAAATTCTACATGTTAATTCCTCATCTTCAAAGACCTAGCCGCTAAAAACCTAAGTTTTTAATAAAGACCTATATGTACTTAATATTATCTAATATATCAACTCATAACATATTGAAATTCTGCATGTTAATGCCTCAACTTCAGAGAACTAGCTACTATAAAAACTAAGTTTTTATTACCTAGATGTCCCTCATATTATATAATAGTTCTTAATAAAATAGCTACACTATGGTTGGATGTATGAGAAATTAATGTAGCAATCTCTATGTTTTTTATGTGTTTTAGATTTTTAAAACTACGTTTTTAATAAAGACCTAAATGTCCCTAATATTCTGTAATAATTCTTAAAATGAAAATAGCTACATTATTGTTGGATGTATGAGAAATTAATGTATCAATCTCTGTGTTTTTTATGTCTATATTTTTAAAATTAATGGAACCATTATCATCAAATATGAAATTAAAGCTACATTTCTTTATCTCAACTACAAATATTTTCATTATTCCATAAAATCATAAAAATATCCCTTATGCTAAGTAAACTGATCGGAGTCAGAGTTGATGAACTCTGCATGGACAGAGTTGATGAACTCTACATGGACAGAGTTCATCAACTCTGTCCACATGGATAGGGTTCATCAGCTCTATCCACATGGATAGAGTTCATCAACTCTGTCCACATGGACAGAGTTAAGTTCATCACTCCATGTGAACAAAGTTCATCAACTCTCTCCATGGACAGAGTATTCATTCATGAACTTTGTCCATGGACAGAATTAATACAAATATCTTCCTTATTATACCTATGAACTTAGATTTTTTTTTTAAAATGCACAATATCTTAATATAATAGTAAGTATAAACTATAACTAATAAGCATTATACAAGTTATATGTTTCTTTTATGATTTAGATTAAAAATACATAAGATCAAATAGATCGGTAATCAGAAAATTTGATGTTTTATGTGTAATAATGTCTTCTTTTTATGTTTTATATAAAACCTATTAAAATACGTTTTGCTAGGTAAAGTTATCAGGGAAAGAGTTTATGAACTCTGCATGAACTATGTTTTTCTAAGTATAATCCATTGTTTTGTCTATTTGGACAGAGTTGATGAACTCTGTCCACATGTGAAATGAGTTAATGAACTGTCCATCTGAGTGTTGATCAACTCTGTCCAAATGGACAGAGTTGATCAACTCTGTTCACATGGACATAGTTCATCAACTCTGTCCACATGGACAAAATTCATTAACTCTGTCAATTTGGACAGAGTTCGACTCTGTCCACCTTTCTCCCCATTGTCGACCAGGTCTAAAGAATCTATTCATAATCAACCACTTTATAGTTATTCTTTGTTACAAATTAAATAATCACAACAAGAGGCCTAGAGAGATTCCATAATATTGCATTGGGGACAGGTAATTCCATTTTCATCTTGTTAATTTGGTAGATTACCATATAAAATACATTTTTAAAACTTTAATAAAAAGGACAACAGCCTTAAGAGAAGGGATTTTTGAACTGGTTTAATCAATTTTTTATTAAAGTCTTCTTAACTCTGTCCAAATGTAGACATAGTTCATCAACTCTATCCAAATGGATAGAGTTCATCAACTCTGTCCATTTGGATAGAGTTAATCAACTCTATCCATTTGGACAGAGTTCATCAACTCTGTTAACATGGACAGAGTTCATGGATGACTACCTTCGCCATATAGGTATTAACTAAAATTAAACTTATAAGAATTATACACTACTAATTAACATATGCAAACTTTAACTCTACAATACTACGACGAAAAATGAATATAAGCCATTGACTACAACAAGAGATAAATCACATATTCAGCGTTTTGTATTATAAAATAAATTGCATAAACATTTACCTGACAAGGGGCAGCACAGCAAGACTAGACCACGATCAGACACTCCAAGAAAAGACCACAAACACCCACGAAGTGACCTCCACAGAAATACCTCCATGATGAGCAGACCTCCACGTCGAACATACCATCACGAAGCGACCTCCACGAACAGAACTCAACGCCGAGAGGAAACTAGACAATGTTCGGCCTCCACGCCAAACAGACCATCACAAAGCAACCTCCACAAATAGAGCTCCACGTCGAGAGGAAACTAGACAGGTAGCGGGGTGCCAGGGTGGTGGATGTACATGTCAAGAGGAATGATGATGTGGATGGGGATGATAGGAAACAACCAACAAATCAGGTGGCAGGAGAACATGACAAGATGAGGACAAATGACTACAGGCGAAAACAATGAAAATGGGGCCAAAGCTGACCTTTTATGCGGAATAATTATTTGGCCGAATAATTATTTGGCTGAATAATTGTTCGTTCGAATAATTATTTGGCCGAATAATTGTTCAGCCGAATAATTGTTCGGCCCAATAATTGATTGGTCGAAGAAGTATTGAAACGACCATAAAAATTATCGGCCAGCTATGCGTTCTGTCAAATTAAATGGCTCACCGTTAAATGTTATTCGACCAAATAAAGGATTCGTTATTTGATAAAGTAACTATAATTATTCAGATGAATAAATTAATTATTCGGCTAAATAGCATCTGCTATGTTGTTTGGGCACCCGATTCTCACAGAAGTGTTACCCAACTTCATGTTTTCACCCTTTTATCTTTCTTGTTGTGGATTGGTAGGAAGAAGGATGGAATCCTCTATAACCAGAATTGGTTGAGTGTCCATAGAGCATCTTCAATTGATCATTCCATTTCTTTTCTTTTCTCTTATGTCTTGAAGGATTTCATTGGGTATCATCTTCCTTACAGATTTTCTTGCTTGATTGTGTGAGTTTCCCATCACTACACAGATCAATTATATATGGTCCTCCTCAATCGGATATTACCCAAGCTTGGTTTCTTTCTTAAACAATCAAGTGTCTAGATACTCCACCACAATGACCAATGAAATATTTTCTTTGATTCTCCTCAAATGAAATAAAAAAATGGTGGAGATGGTCAATGGTGCTCTTCAATGGGAGACTCCCCAAGCTTGATTTCTTTCTTGCTCAAATTTTTCTAGATATTCAAATTAAGGGGAATATTTGGAGGAATGTTTCCTTTGTTAGCTCCTCAAATGTAAGAAAAAAAAGGTGTAGATGTTCAATGGTACTCTTCAATGGGACACTCCCTAATATTGGTTTCTTTCTTGCTCAATTGTGTCTAGATACTCAAGTTAGGGGAAAGATTGGGAAGAATGTTTCTTTTTCTAGCTCCCCAATTGCAAGAAAAAAAATGGTAGAGATGCTCTATGGTTCTCTTAGTGGGAGGTCCCGCAAGCTTGGTTTCTTTCTTGCTCAATTGTGTCTACATACTCCACCACAATGACCAAGTTAATGTTTCCTTTTCTATCTCCTCAATTGCAAGAAAAAAAATGGTGGAGATGCTCTATGGTGATCCTCAATGGGATATTCCCCAAGCTTGGTTTCTTTCTTGCTCAATTAATTCTTTATTTATTGCTCCTCAATGTATACCATGCTCCAAGAAATCCAGACACATGTGATGGAGATGCTTGATGTCAAAAATAAAATTTTGAGTGATAATCTATTGAAGAAGAGAATTAACACATTGTCTACAACCTAAAATTGCATGCGGACTTTAAAACATGTGTGTAATATAATAGAGTGTTTCTCAAAAAGGGACTGTTGTTGTTTATACAGAAACAAAATGTGCACGTGAAAAAGTGAGAGTGCATTTTTACCACATAAAATGAGTACACATTATGATTGAATAGCGTTTAGGAGCATTTAAGAAGGTAGTTCCATGGCTAAGGGATCATTCAATGTTTAGGGGGAATTAACAAGCACTCACTAGTACAAAATGAGAAATTAATGACTAAAAAAATGACTAAAATCCAACTATAAAAAACTATTTTTGAGTCGGTGACTAATAGTAGGTAATTTCCACTATCTTATAGCTTAACTAACTTAGTCATATTTCACTTAGTCATTAATAGCTTGACTTATTAGTCATTGATTTAGTCATTGATAGTCAATTATTTAGTCATTGATTTAGTCATTAATTTAGTCACTGGTTGCAGCAATTAATGACCAAATATACGACTAAATAAACTACTAGATGATAACATATAAATGACTAATATATATACGAATAAAAGTTAGTTGCACTATAAGATACAGAAAATTATCTACTAATAGTCATATATATGGGAATTTAGTCATTTTCATAGTCACAAATTTATGATAGGGTGGGAAGGAATCTAACCACCAACCTCCTGCCTATAATTAGACAGGTTCTCTACCATTGAGCTAGCACCCTTTAAGAAATTGTTATTTTTTGATAATGATGATATTCAAACAAATTTTGCATCATTCAAGCATACAAAGTAATGATTATCAAGTTACTATAGATCCATAATGGCTTACCTTGTACTAGTCCTTCAAGTCATTTTCACACTTAATAAATGCATTTGAAAGACTTGAAGGGCTATCACAAGCAGGGATGATTTTAAGGAACCATACTTATTTCAAAGTGTATAAATGTTGGTGAATCTTACCAATTCTTAAAGCACCAACTATAACAATTTTGGTGATATTTTTCAAAAAATATTTTAATTTCCTAGGATTTTATATTGTTTCTATAATAAATTGGGGATTTTTAGGTTGAAAAAAGTTTACCCCATCAAAATTGGGTGAAACGGTGCTTCAAAAATTGCAAAATGGAGAATCTTTGTTTGGAGAAAACCCCCTAAAAGTAGCCCATGGGCTAAATTTTGCCCCTAAAATTATCCCTGATTACAAGGTAAGACATTATGTATCTATGGTAACTTGATAATAATTATTTTGCATGTTAAGTCATCACATTCTACATAAACAAATAATTTTAATGATAACCAATCCAATCATTAGTGTGTTCGACAATCCAATATCCCCCTTGAGTAAACAATTTAATTGCATTGTTATAGCTACTCCATGAAATGATGAAGTTTTTAGACTTCCAAGTTGTCCCCAACAATGTATTTCAACCAAAATATAACATATACAAAAATTATATAAGAATACTCACAGAAAATATTGGCATGATTTTGTTATTTGAGTGCCACTCTAAGTAATATTTCTTAAAACCAAATGATACTCACAGAACTATTTTCAAATCCAACATATATAACAAAAAAAATGTAGAAGAAATACTTCAAAGAAGACAAGGGGAAGATATTGGAATGCTTGTATTATTTCAGTGCCAAGATATTGGAATGCTTGTACTATTTCATGATAGGTGATTACTTCTCTATGGGATCCCTCTCTCTAGCCTATGTATGATGAAGATAGAAGTAATCTAGCATGTAGAAGGGAGTGAAAACTTGCAGCAACAAACCAGTCCTTTAGGACACAACAAAAATGTTACTATATGGTTTTGAGCTAAAGAAATGTTGCATTATTTGTAGGCCTGAAGGAATCTGAGCCAACATAAAAGGTAATTTGATTTATTCAGATCCCTACAGTGACTTGCATGTTAGTAGGTTGTCATGGTTTTATTCCACACTTTGGTTCTTGAGATTTGATTGACACATTCCTAAGTGAAACTGTTTCTCATCAACAGTTAAAGGAGTGTCTTTTGTGCCATGATTAATGGAATATTATAGTCCTGCAAATACCCCTCTCTACAACATTATTTTCCAATGCAGTTACAACATGAATGCTGATTTCTTTTGCTTAAGTCTTATTACTTATTTGTTAGCCTATAGACCTATGGAAGATTGGTAGTAAGGGAGGATTAACTCCCCATTATTCACCAAAATCATCCTGCAACAAAACAATATTCCAGATTCATCAAAGGCCTATATGGAGAAAACTTTTACAACTATAAAGGAAACGGAAATGACACAATTATACTTTTATTTTTTAAGAAACAACGAAAGAAATGACTGTCACTTGGATTTATTTTTCCACTGAAAATAGCTACAGCTACAACTTCTCGTACTGGATCTTGAAGTGGAACTCTTCTCTCCTGGACCTCGAAACCAATCTCTTCAATGCTCAGCATGTTTATATCTTGCTCAACAAAATGTTGGAAATAAGTTTATGAAGGAACTAGGGCCCGCCTAGTGTTGAATCTGATTGCATTATACCAATGAGAACTTACTCTATTTGAAACTAATTTTTTGGTTTTGGGGTACAGAAGTTTGTCACTACAAAAAGGATTTTTGGTCACTGCGTCCCTTCCAACTTTAGGTTGAGGAAGTGAATACTGCAGACGAAAAAATTACATAACTATTGTCATTAAGAAAGTGAAACAAATATGGCATTTTTTTGAATTATTAAAACCAGGGAATGCATTAGCAAAGATGTTGGAGATAGGTAAGGGTGTGGGAAAGGAGAGAAGCACAAGACAAATGCTGAGGTGATGGTAGACTTATATTTAACTGCTCCTGAAATTAACTTGTGCATGCTTACCCACACCATAGTAGACAATTCTTTATCACCTCTTAGTAATTTACAAAATGTTTCATGTTAACCATAATTGAAATTATTTGTGAAAATAACCTATGCCCTACACGAGTCACGAATGAATCAAAATCCTAACACCAAAGAACTCATCTTACCAGTATTACAATTGCACAGTTGGACATCATAAGCTTGTAAAGACCTAAAACTTGCCTATGAAGTTAGTTTCATCCTTCTAGGGTTTCCAGATGTAAATCCATCCATATCTTAGAATTTTCCACAAATCCTTGTTTTACATTAGTACTCTTATTTTGGGCATGCCATTGCATTAGCTCAGCAATGTCTCGACATTTATACAGTAGAAGAAACCATGGGATTAGTGGAAAGTGTCGAAGAACCTTTCTAGGTGATGAATTTCATTTCAACCCTGGTTTATACCTCCCTTCTTTACATTAAGGACATTTTGTCTCACTTGCAATATTTTTGCAAAATAATACGCAACCATTCACACATGTGTGGATGTTTTCATACCCTAATCCTAGCTTACTTATTTGTGTTTTAAATTCTCTCTATTTTGTTGGCAATGTGGATTTAGGGGGTAACAACTCATGTAACAATAAATCATCAACACTCTCATTTGTCCAACCATGCACTATTTGCAAGTTAAGGAGTACAAGAATTGTTGTTAAATGACCAAACTTGCAAGTACCATACACAGGTTTTGAAGCATCCTCCATCAACTTCTACAAATCATCCTTGAATCCCTCATTCAACATTCTATCAACTTCAATCCCTTAATCTAAGATTCTGAAGTCTCCATCTTTGTTTGTTGCATCTTCATTTATGTTTGGCACCTCTACGTCTCTCATGTTATGAAATTGTAAACTATATGGATAATAATTTTTAGGGAAAGGGCTAATCATGGTATGACCAAATTTTAGAATATGTTTGTAACACCCCAGTTTTGAACCCATGGTATTAAAATTGTACATGATGTAAATATTGTTAATAAATCATTGAAAGGATATCAAGGCCAAGTCCTTGCCATTGATTTTGTGTTTTGTGTATCGACAATCAAGATCGATGCCGATGGTTATAGTGTTAGTCAAGCATAATATATTTTGAAGATATCATGTAAATATGCAATTTAATAAAATACCACAACTAGCTATGCACTGCAACGAAAGAGATGGGGGCATGATTTCACAAGGAATAAGGAGGGGAGTTATCCAAACCCTTGAGCCAATAGGGTGAGACCAGATGTCAATGATAGAACCCATAAGATCTCATCTACTCTTTTTGTCCTTTGTACTCAATCATTCCATTCTTCCAAAAGTTGGTTGAGGCAGTTAATTCCTTGGGTAGGGCGAGGCATGGTAGTCAGTTTCATGACTGAGCCATCCTGCAGTCTGAGAAAACCTAGAACCTGGGGGAAGCCTCATTATTTCGTCTCAAGCAAGTAATCACGTGAATGTGTGCCCAGTCCATCATTTCCTGAGTCACCCAGAACTTTTTTTAATAATTTCTTCCATTCCATTGGACTCATTAGGTTTTACTATAATGATTCATTGAAGAAGTTATTCAACAGTGTTATCCTCACATAGAGTATTTCTATGCATTTTTGCAGTGTTTTTATGTGTTACGGAGTGATATGGAACCCTGGTCTCTTGTGTACAAGTGAAATATTGTTTCTCCTATGTTACAGAGTGGTATGGAACCTTGGTTATATGTGTTACAGAGTGAAGCCCCCTGTTGTTGTGTATCTTTGTGGTTTGTTGTTATGTGCACCCTAGTTTGGGTCTGAACTATATGCAAGAATTAGGAGTGGAAGAGACTCTGAATTGGCTTGATAAACCTGGTGAAGAGAGGAACCTCAGAAAAATATAAGAGTGGTTGGTGAATATTCTATGCACGTCCTAAAGAGAACTAGAAGAGAAGGTATAACTCGAGGGACTGTGTAGCAAAGAAGGGGATACTTCCTTCTATTGGGTGTGTAGGTTTTGTGGATTCCAGGCCTGATAGACCTTGTGGAGGTGTCCCTAGATATGTGAATGAGCCACTAGCATAGCCATTCTACCTTTCCACTACCTTAGTAGCCTAATAAACCCAAACATAGATTGGCTTGGCTGACATCCTAATAAACCCAATGGTATATTGGCTTGGATGGGAATCCTGATAAACCCAATCGTATATCGGCTTGGATGAGTATCCTAATAAACCCAATGTTGTGTTTGAGTGGATTTGTCTTTATGTGGATTTCTCCATGTGTAATCCTTGGCTGGACAGATCGATAAACCCAACTATTAGCTAGCTTGGCTAAGTATCCTGATAAACCCAGCAGTGATATGGCTTTGCTGAGTATCCTGATAAACCCATCTGTTAGTTAGCTTGGTTGGTCCTCAATGTGAATGTTGGCTTGACTTCCTATAGTCTGATAAACAAAACCATTAGCTGGATTGGCAGAGTATTCTGATAAACACAGCAGTGTATTGGCTTGTTTTCCTGCAACCTAATAAACCCAATTGTGTATTGGATTGGCTAGACAATATGATAAACCCAGCTATAGTTTGGCTTGACTATATTTGATATTGTTTGGCTATGTGTGAGCCTATTATTCCCTAGTTCCTTGTGGAAATCATGCCCACATTGGGGGTGGAAGTTGTGTTGATATATTGATGAACAAAACTGGCCTATGGTTGGGTGGAAAGTTGCAGTGACATAGCTAGTCATGAGATAGCTTCATCTTCAGGATAAGTATTCTCTGGTGTCTTATTTCTGCAATGTATTTGCTTATGAATGTACTGAATATGTTGAATGATTATTAAATATTTAAGTATAGTTTACTGTTGTTAAATTTCCCTACATTTTTCATATGTATATGCCTTTTGTTTTCCCACTGCATTTTTCTTATGATCATGGACGTTGGATGCCTGGCTAGAGAGTCTGAAATGAGGCTATCTTAATCAAAAATGTGTTTTTTTGCCCTAGTGAATCCACCTGCAGAAGGCAGAAGTCAAAAGCAGGGAAAAATGGGAAAAAATAAGGAAAAAGTTGGATTTCCACACCCGAGCCCTCCACAGAAGGCGGAAGTCGGAAGGCGGAAATAAAAAAAATAGAAAAACGGTAAGGAAAAAAGTCTATCTTCTACACCTCGGTATCAACCCACAAAAAGAAGAGAGTCGAAAGTTATAAAGCAGGAAACCGAATGATAAAGTAGTAATTTCATGGATTTACGCATCCCGAAGTCGGCTCGCAAAAAGCTGGAATTCGAAAAGCGAGAAACCGAAAGATAAAGTAGTCATTTCTTGGATTTCCGCATCCTGAAGTCAGCCCACAGAAAGAAAAAAGTCAGAATTCAAAAAGTGGAAAGAAAATGAGTAAGGGTATTGTATCTCAGGATTTCCGAAGTTTGAAGTCAGAAATCAGAAGTTGGAAAGTGGAAAGTGAATAATTAAATTGTATCTCGGGGTTTCTAAATTTTGAAGCCCAAAGTTGGAAATTGGAAATTGGGAAGTCGGAAGTCGAAAAGCAGAAAAGTAACAAGTGAGCAAACTGCATTTCAGGATTCCTGCTACTTGAAGTGGGAAATCAGAAGCCAGAAGGCGGAAGTCGAAAAAGTCAATTTCAGTATGGAAATGACTTTTCTGGTTGTATATTGGATTTTTTCGGTGTGGAACGACTATTACAGTGGTGTTTATGCTTAAGAATGAATGTTAAAGTATGAACACGACCCATGACTGTGTTTAAAGAGAAAGAAATAATAAATTTTAAATTATTACGCATATCATTTAGGTGTATGGGCACATGGGTACATAGACATCATGGTATTAGAGCGAATAGTAAATTCATGTTCCTCCCTTATATGCTAATGTAGAGGGGAGGGGAAGTGACACTGTGGTATGAGAGCTATTGGTTACAACATTGGGCCTAGATGGGCCAAGTGAATAGTTTTCAGAGCTATTGGTTTCAACATTGGGCCTAAATGGGATAAGTTGGGTATTTGTTTGCACAGATAAAAATACACTGAACAGTCGGTAAGTGATTTTATATTCTTAGATTTCTTTGTAGCTAACAATGGTGTTTATGAACACATTTTTGCAGAGTCATAGTGTATCTTGAAAAAAGTTGATTTTGGCCCGACCATGAGAATCAACAACATGAATGATGCATAGGATACCTATGAGCTCAAGGAAGATGATATGGGGGAAAACATTCAAGTTGGAAATGTTGAAACAGAATCAAATGGAAGAAGATATCAAGAGACTCCCCTAGATATTGCATCCACCATGGGAAGCCTAAGAGTGGGAGTGCAAATTAGTAGAGAAGACAATGAAAGAATGATTAAATCTCAGGAAGAGCAGAATCATCTGAATGCAGCCATACTGCAAAGTTTGACAAACATCCGAAGGCAGGAGAAATATGGGCATCGAGCACTAAATCTAGAAGGAAGTAGGAGCAGTTCCAGAACAAGAAAAAGGTATTCTAATGGATCATTTGACTCTGAAGGATCAATTGGGTGTTCAAGCTCTTCATATCACAGGAATAAGAGAAAGAGGCATTACGAGAACAATTCACGAGATGAATTTAAGAAGGCAAGACCTCCTACCTTTAATGGTGAGGTAAAATCCAGTCAAGAAGCGGAAGCTTGGCTTCTTGGGATGAAAAAGTATTTCCAATTCCAAGACTACTCTGGAAATATCAAGGCATGGTTAGTTATATTCAACGTTAATGGAAGAGAATCTATATGGTGGGAGCACCTTAGGAAAGTAAAGAATATCAATGAAATAAATATTGTGTGGAAAGAGTTCAAGAAATATTTCAAGCAAAAGTACCTCTCTGATAAGTACTATTGTGATAAGATCAGAGAGTTCCATGAGTTGAGATTGGGATAGTTGACCATTGAAGAATATGCAAATAAATTCCTGGAACTGCTGAGGTATGTCAGGTATATCATAGATGATAAAGTGAAAATTCAATGTTTTCTAAGTGGGCTACCTCAATAGTATAAATATAGGATTGATTTTTATGAACCTCAAACTCTAGAATAGGAAATAAGGAAGGCCAAGTATTGCTTTGATCAGAACAAATGGAGACCTGATTACCATAAATAATGGAAGGAAAAGAAGAATGAGAAGTTTTACCAAAGGAAGAAAGGTTTAAAACCTTCTCACTTACGAAATCAGCAAAGGAATCCATCACACATGTGACTAATCCATCTAGAATGATGGGATATAGGCCAAGAGATCCAAAAGAGATCAGAGAACCACTCGATTGTTGGGGATGTGGGGGAATCCATATGCGCAGGAACTCTCCGCATAAGAATGGGTATGTAAGGAAATCTCACAACATCCAAGAAGTTGAAACAGTGGGTCAAGTAGTAAGGAACATCCCTAGAGGACCGTCAGGTAGATCACTAGTCAACGGTGGTTGAAGTTGAAGGTAAGATTTCTGAGCAATATGTTTTTGTATTGATTGACCCTGGATCTACTCACATCTATATTACTCCTAGAATTTTTGAGATTTGTGCTTTTAAGAAATTAAAGCATAGAAAATCATGGTTAGTTCAACTAGCCACTGGAACCAAGAGAAACATTAGTGAAGTGGTAGGAAGATGTCCATTAGCCATGGATGGGTTAGTCACTTGTGTAGACTTGAATTTTCTACCACTTGGTTCCTATGATATTCTCATTGGAATAGACTGGTTAGAAGTGCATAGAGTTAAGCTTGGTTGTTACAACAAGACATTTGAATGCATGGATGATGAAGGAAACCAAAGGTTTGTTAGAGGCATTCCAAAGGTCATTTGTGTTAGGCATATTTCAACAATACAGTTGAAGTTATGAAGGAAAGGTTGTAGATTGTATGCAACCCATGTTTTGAAGGCAGGAGAGAATGAAACTCCTAGGTTGGAGGACTTTCATGTATTACAAGAATTCAAGGATGTTTTTCCTGATGATATTCCAGGACTTCCTCCAAAGAGATACATTGATTTTTCAATTGACCTTGTTCCCGGAGAAGCACCAATTTCCAAGACACCCTACAGGATGAGCACACCTGAATTGCTAGAGCTGAAAATGCAGCTACAAGAGTTGTTGGAAAAGAAGTATATCAGGTTGAGTGTGTCCCTATGGGTAGCAGCAGTTCTGTTTGTGAAAAAGAAATATGGGACACTCAGGTTATGTATTGACTACAAACAGTTGAAAATTTTCACTATGAAGAATAAATACCCTTTACCTCGAATTGATGACATTTTTTATGAAATGAGAGGAGAAAAGGTATTTTCAAAAATTGACTTGAGGTATGGTTACCATCTGATAATAATAAGAGAGGATTATATTCATAATACAACCTTCAGAACAAGGTATGGACACTATGGGTTTGAAGTGGTACCATTCGGTCTCACAAATGCAACATCTACATTCATGTGTCTCATGAATAGTGTTTTCGGGAAGTATCTAGACATGTTTGTTCTTGTCTTCCTAAATGACATCATTATTTATTCTAAGAATGAATAAGAGCATGAAGAACATCTGAGAATGACATCGCAATTGCTAAGGGATAATAAGTTGTATGCAAAGTTGAGAAAATGTGACTTTTATAAAAACAAAATTCATTATTTTGATCGCATTATCTCAGAAGAAGGAATATTTGTGGACCCTGAGAAGATCGAGGCCATTATGAATTGGCCAACCCTAAGAAATGTGATAGATGTGAGATCTTTTATGGGACTTGAAGGATACTACAGGAGGTTCATTGAAGGAGTCTCCAAGGTTGCACATTCAATCACTTCTTTGCAAAAGAAGGGGATAAAGTTTGAATGGACACCAAGATGTGAAGAAAGCTTCTAGCAATTGAAGAATATTATTACAAGTGCACCAATTTTGAAGATTGCAGACCCAGAAAAATACTTTGTGGTGTGTACTGATGCATGTAATCAAGGACTTGGAGGATTTCTTATGCAAGACAACCACGCGGTATTCTATGAGTCCATAAAGTTGAAGTAACATGAGAATAACTATGTTACTCATGATATATAAATTGCAACCATAATACATGCTCTCAAGATGTGGAGTCATTACTTAATGGAAATGAAATTTGAGCTAAGGACAAACCATTGTGGTCTGAAGTACTTGTTTGATCAGCCAACTCTAAATGCTAGGAAATCTAGATGGCTGGAGTTTTTGTGTGAGATTGATTTTGAAATAAAACACATAAAAGGAAATGAAAATAAAGTGGTTGATGCACTCAGTAGAAAGGTGCATGAAATGCATGTGGCATCTTTTAGTACTTTCCAACCAGATTTGAGACAGTAGATTATTAATCATACTACTGAGGATGAAATGTATGTGCAGATAAAGGACAAGTTGCAGTAGCAAATCCTTGAAAAGAAGTATGAGGGATATAAATTGGAAGAAGATGAACTTCTTACCTATAGGAACATAATTATATTCCAAATGTGGAAGACTTGAGGAGAATTGTTATGGAAGAAATCCATCAAGCTCCATATTCTAGTCACCCATGATATCAAAAAACAATTGCTACAACCAGAAAGTAGTATTTTTGGCCGGGAATGAAAAAGGACATTGCTGAATACATTTCTAAGTGCATGAAATGTCAGCGGGTGAAGGTTGAGCATCAACACCTAGCAGATGTGTTGCAACCTTTTCCAGTTCTGGAATGGAAATGGGAAGTCATTTCCATGGATTTTATTACAAGATTTCCAATGACTATGAGACAAAATGATTCCATCATGGTTGTTGTGGTGGACAAGTTGACAAAGGAATCACATTTTATACCAGTAAAGTCCACGTATAAGGCTTATTCCATTGCAAATATCTACATTAAAGAGATTCTCATATTGCATGGATTGACTAAAGCAATAATTACTGACATAGATACCAAGTTCACTTCCAATTTTTGGAAGTGTATGTTTTCATATTTGTGTACAAAGTTGAACTTTAGCATCGCCTACCATCCTCAGGCTGATGGAAAAATAGATATAGTGAATCAGGTGCTTGAAGACATGCTTTGCATGTATGTAATGGAAAAACCACCCAAGTGGGAGAATTATTTACACTTGGTAGAGTTTTCCTATAATAATGGACAATAAGCATCACTAGGAATGATTCCATATGAAGATTTGTATGGAAGAAGGTATAGGAAACCGGTGACTTGGGATAATCTAGTGAACAGGATTGTGCTTGGTCCAAAATTGCTTAAGGAAATGGAGTAAGAGGTTGCAAGGATCAGGAATAACTTGAAAGCATACCACGATAGATAGAAGAGCTATGTAGATAAGCATAGAGCACATAGGGACTTCAGTGTTAGGGATCATGTTTATCTTAGACTGAGTCCAAGGAAGAGTTCCTTGAAGCCTGGAAGTTGTGCCAAGGTGTCACCTAGATATTATGGGCCATTTGAAGTGCTTGAAAGAATACATCCAAATGCATATAGACTTGCATTTCCTAATAGCACTAGAGCTCTGTTGGCCTCCCAACAAGATTCCTTTCCAAGATGCAAAGGAAAGGGAACCCACTAGTAAAAAATTTGAAAAATTCTGAATCTCTGTAGCTACAGAATTACCTTACAAGACTTTGTCCTTGGTATTTTTCATTATTCTTTTGGTTTTGACTTTATAATTATTTTCTTTTGACTCCTGTAAATAAATTTTTATCATTGAAAAGATAAAAATTTCAAAAAATCGTTCAAAATGTGTCTTAACCAAAGGATGATCAGTTCTTCACTGAAGACTAGTAGAACCTGGAACTTGCACAGCACAATCACAAGCTTGATCAAAGATTTGAATAATGAAACCTAACAGAGAAAGGAAGTCAAATCCTAGATGTATATCTAGCAATTATGTTAAAGTATTGCATGATTTTGTCATCAGAATTCTATCGAAGATTGAGATGATGATCATAACATTATGAATGCTTTAACATGTTATCTTTACCCTATCTTTTGACCTTCTATTCATTTTTCTATCCTATGGTTCTTTGACATCATGGATGTTTCATTCCATTTCGATTTGTTTTAATTGCTTGACAAATGACATTCCACCTCAATAATTTATCTACTTATGTTCATTCAAAGATATGACACATTTTTACTTTCATAATCAGATGATTTACATTGCTATTCGACATATGAGTTTTTCATTATGCCACACTGGGACTGAAGTTCACTTCATTTGAAGATGTCCCATATATATTATTAGATTCAAAAGATATCTCATTGTCTATAACGGAATTTTAGAGGTTCCCTTGCTACCTCCTTTCATTATTCTATTCAAAGACTTGGCTCTCTAAATACAAAAGGCAGTTCTTGGAGTATTTAACACTCGATTACTATGAATAAGTGACTTAAATATGTAAGAAGGTTAGAATATAATGAAGTGACTATTATAGTGGTTGGGTGAAGTAGGTAGTGCTAATATCCAAACAATGAAATATAAAAGGATCTCATTCATTGACTCTATTTCTACTGAAAATTCATAAAATCCACATCTTCTATGCATATTATATATTCATTGTTTAATATGCTATTATCAGTCCATGAGCTTCTGAATATTGGAATCAAAGCATCAATTCTCGGTCGAAGTTCGAGTCTAGAGATGTGGTTTATTGGATATTGTGCATGAATTCAAATAATCAAAAGGGTTCAAAACTATCATCAATGCAACAATTTGAAGGAAAGTCAAAAGGACTGAAAAAGGAAAATTATTTTTTTTAAAGAATCCAACCCACAAAATATAGCATATCATGGCTGATGGACAGCTACCCGAATTTGACAAATTGCAGCGACTATACCAATGATAGGCTATAACTAAGTCATGGAATCGGTGTGATGTCCAATATCTCCTTGCATTTATTAGTCGATATGACTGAACTCTAGGCGATTGGATCCATATAAATGTCGAGTGAAATATATGTCGTAATAATTACGTTGCAGTGCAGTTGCCCAACTATTTATTTACTTGTCAATCTGGGGTACATAAACTGACGAAGCACGTGCACTGTTTGTGCAGGACTGAAGTAGATCTAATCTAACTTAATCTAATTTTCTGAAATCAAATTAATCTAGGAAAGCATTGAAACACTAACTAGGAAAGCATTGAAATTGCGTAAGAGAAATACAACATGTGAAGAGTTAACAACAATGACATAAGTGAGCTCACATCACAAATCAATAATCAATGACAAACATGAAAGCATGATAATGAAAGCTTGAATCACATTAAGAATCTCAAATCAAAGACTAATCTAACAAGTACAAAATCCAATCCAATCCACTTCCATTACAACCCTCCTACAAGCTTAATCTAACTTAATTACAACTTAATCTTTTATACATGAAGGAAATAACCATCTCATAATGAGAGATCCACTATCCACTCAACCACTCAACTACTTTCCTATTATTATAAGATATGATCCCTTCAAATTCTCCACATATCTTTCACAAATTCTCCACATATCTCTCAACCAAATCTCCATGATCTTCTCCTTAGAATATTCTTTGCATAACTATCTCCTTGAAATGATGGAGGAGATATACGTGAATTCTTTTCGTTGGATTAATCCTTCACATATTCCTACACATTACAAAGCTCACACATAATTGAGATATATATGTGAAAAACATGTATATTTTCTAATATTTAATCATAAATTCACTCTTAATACTAAAATGAATAAAGTGGAAAATAATAATGTAAAACCCACAGATATGTATGGAAATGATATGGTAAAAGGTTAATGGGATGATGAAATATGAGGAAAAGTGGAAGATAAAGTGGATGAAAAAGGGACATTTTTGAGTCCTGACATCTCTCCCCAACTCAAGGTGTTGCATGTCCTCATGCAACCATGCGTAGATATTCTGAAGAACCTTTGGCATCTAAACTTTGGCTTTGATTGATGATGCCTTTTTAATGATGAATGTTTCCAAGATATAATAGCTCGTGAGTAACAGCTGGCATTTTCCTATGGTTGGTTCTTGTGTAACAACCATGAATATAAAGAATGTTGGTTCTTGTGTTAACAACATTCATTTCATGATATGAAATGCATGAGTAACAGCTCACATTTTCCTTATGGTTGGTTCTTGTGTGACAACCATGAATGTAAGAATGTTGGTTCTTATGTTAACAACATTCATTTCATTATTGTTGTTATGATAACAAATGTAACCACACACTTCACTGGAAATCATAAGCTATCAATGTGCATAAGAGACATCACTAAGTATAATAAATCCTTTTCTCAATCGGATATGAATCATTCCAATGTATATCAATGCATGAAATAAAGTGCATCAGGGGATCGTTGGAAAAGAAATTTTTGGGAATGGTAAATGGGATGAAAACGAAATGATGATAATGGAAAAATGTGGTGATTATGACGATAGTTCCCCTCTCTCTCCCCAACTCAAGGTGTTGCATGTCCTCATGCAACATAGTGTAGTTTATGGAAGGGAAAAGGAAATGAAGTGTGGTGAGGGAATTTTCCAAAATATTCAAGTCAGCATAGAAGGAATTTTATGATCAAAGCTTAGAAAACAACATACCTCCACTCACCCAAAATGTAGATGAACTATGCAATAGGAATGTAGCTGTTGCGGCTGCTAGATAAGGAAATCATGATTGGTACTGTAGCTACAACTACTATATCGGCGGGCACAAAGAATCTGCGACTGCTGGAAGATGGAAGGTGCCACTGGTGTAGGATCATGAAAATGTAGCTATGAATGGCGTCGTTGCTGTAACGTGAAAGATGGCACTACTGTAGGAACATGTGAAAGGTGACGGCTACTGTAGCAGCACTACTGTAACAACAACTGCTGGAACTGCTAAAACAACAACTGCCGGAACTGATGTAACTGCGGTAGCAGCAACTGCTATAACAATGATGGTTGTAACAGCAACTGCGGGAACTGCAACGGCTATCACTGCTGAATCAGAGAATGGGAAGTGGAGGAATCTGAACTGGTGCTGTGGAACTGTCAGGCTCTCATAGATGAATTCAAGCTGCTGTAACTACTGAGGGAATCAGGAAAAAGTGTATAGTCTTCATCTGCTACAAACCCGATGGTACAATTTTAATCATGCGAATGGATGTGTCGATGTCGAGCATGAAGAGAAATCACTGGATTACCAACCATTGATGAATGCCGTTAACCAGTGCGAGGCAACTCACCATTGATGTCAATGAGTGCCAAGGTACCCGAGTACATCTTGCGAAGTGCGAATGGATGTGCTGAGGTCGAGCCACTTGCAAGATCTGATGATCAAGGGACATTGATGTATTCCCATGATCGTCACCGAGAGAACTTGCCATTAAGGCATGCAAGCCTCTAGGTACTCAAAATGGACTCTAGTCTATATCCCAGATGATGTGCTGATGTCGATGGGGCAAGACTGTTGAAAGGTGGGCCTTAAGGAATCCCACATCAGTCAACGCAAGTTTTTATAAAAATATTTGGTAGGACTATAACAAATATCTCAGTAGTGACAGGTTTATGGAAATGAAATCGAGGACATGTAATTGTGGAAAAGGAGGTAACTGGTTTTATTCAGAAGGAAAACTGGCATAGAGAAAGAAGGCAAAAATGAACTGAAAAGATAAAGGAAAAGATGTATGCTGCTCAGAAAAATAGATGTGTGAGAAATCAGGAAGGATAAGGTAATGGAAAATGGCTGCACCATGGGTATGATCAATCTGCTGTGAAGGAGGAATGTGAGGAGATATTTCAGGACGCAAAAGGGTTTTCCAATGATTTTCATGTAACAGCAAGTGTCAGGATGTTCATGAGGTGTAACAGCTCCTTCAAGCTGGCTTATCATAGCATGTTTCTCAAAAAGATTTTGTGATTTTTGAAAATCACTTCAGCATGGAATGCAAGCGTCTTCGTTCCTGCAATCATACTTAGTACCAATCCTGCACTTAAAACTTCGTGAGAGAATCATAGAATGCAAAAATAAATAGGAATGGGGCACAGCAAAGAAAATAAAATGAATTTGTATACATGTGCCTTTGCACTCGTGTAATCATCAATTACATTATAGTGCATCTCCGCACCAAAAATTAGACAAACCCACATCACGAATTTTGAGAAAAATGCGAATTGGTTGTAGGTGATGATGCTCATTTTCTCGAAAATTGTGCACTGGATTAGGCTGAAACTTACCACGGTTGTTCATCATGATGTTATACATTCCCTGTCCAAATTTCATGAGGATCCAATTCGTGGTTTGTGAGATATCCTTAAATCAATTTCTTCATTTTTGTCAGCTGTGAATGAATAAAAATCAGTATACACAAAAAAAATGTCAAAAATCACTCCCCCAAACTGAATATGTTGCATGTCCTCATGCAAAAGTGTAAATGTGCGGCTAAGATCCACTATCGAATGTTCAGAGTAGGAGTTTCACTGATTTGGGACATTAATCACAATTGCTGCTTTGCATGATCAACCTTTGGGACGCCAAAATGTTAGGCAAGTAGCAACGGAATTGCAGGCTGTTCAATGCATAGCTATACTCAAATGGTTGTTCAACACGTAGCTGTTCAATGCACAGCTGTTCAACGCACAGCTGTTCAAATGGTTGTTCAACGCGTAGCTGTTCAATTGGCTGTTCAATGCGCAGCTGTTCAAATGGTTGTTCAACGCGCAGCTGTTCAATTGGTTGTTCAACGTGCAGCTATTCAATGCGTAGCTACACTCATTTGTATACATTTGCCGTTACGCAGGTGGAATCATCAATTGCTGCAGGAAGTGACTTCAGAAAAGCAATTTTGACGTGAAGCGTAAAAAACATGCATTTAGGAAGTGAATGAAATGTCCATTTGCAATTTTTATAATTTTACAATTTGTATGTATTTTCCATTCATAGTTTTATAATTTGTATGGACTTATTTTTATTCGGATAATTCCCACGAAAATAAGACACAAAATCAGAATCATCATTTCAGCATGCTTTGGCATCTTGTTTCAAGGCTCGTAAAAGGAGTATTGTCGGGATTGCATGAAAATTGCTTCAGGTATATGGAAGTGATGCAAAAAGATAATCCTCATCGATTTTTCTGCATTTGAATGACAGCATTATACAAATGACAGTGCCTCTCACACTTGAAAACAATAGTCAATACTTCTTGAGAAACCTATAGCATGAAACATAGAGATAGTTTGGCAAGAAAGAGAAAGGAGATCTTGTTTCACCTGCTTCCTGGTAAGAAATATTAACCACATAACTGGAGAGATCTTCCTTCTCTATTCTAGCTTCGCCCAACCTTGCTCGGCTTGTTTTTGATATGCCGGCAATAAAATATTCTTGGAGTAGGTTGTAATGGAATTGTTTTGCCTGTTTAACACACAAGGAATATCAATATACCCGTGAATCCCCTTTATGAGCTTCCCAAGGAGAAAGATATGCAATTCCCTATGCTTAATCTCCACTTCCATTAGTTTAGTCTCAAGTTTCATCTTTTCAGTCGCCAACTTCAGCTTTTTAAATTCTGAAGTATATAATAACGTTTTAGGCCCATTAAGATTTGAAAATGGCTCTCTGGAAGGTTATGTCCATATCTTTCCTGGCCGTCATTGTCCTCGGGCTTGGGATCATCTTCATTATTCTCCAATACCTCAAGCAGATACCCAAAATGATCAGTAGAAGGAAAATTGTTGAGATCTTCTGATGCTTTGGATTCCTCTTCAGACTGTGTGAATCCATTAGTAAATCTGTTCTCGAGAGAATGAGAAACAAGAGGTGTTGATACAGCAAAGGAGATGTGGCTCTCAGCTGCAAGATGCACCCTTTGTGCATCTGCTAAGTGTATCTCAGCGAGCCGTTTTCTTTCGAATTCAATTGCTTGATCTTGCTCCTCGATGTGTCTTCTGCTAGCGTCAGAATTATCCATGACATTGGGAGCCAGGTCTTAATAGAGCAGTTGAAACGTAAATTGGTAAGCTCCATAGTTCATAAGATAATCATCGCTATTCCTAGTGTCCATCATCTACGCAATTATTTATTCGTGGAGCTAGCGAAGTCGCCCTCCCTGACTGCTACCGTGGCTCGTGTAAAAATTTAGATTTGTACGTTGAATTTATTCATGCGATTGCCGACAAACCTGTGAAAGATATCATCTCCAGCAGCAGAATTTATTCATGATGATGGTCGTATGCCTTGTACATTTTGGAAAACTATTGGAATCCAGTCGATAATGTAGCTACCTATCTCATGTTGTTTCAGGTATCGCTATCTGAACCAGATCTGGAGTTTTATGGCGAAAGGGGAGGCTACGCTCTTATCTCAAGCTTGTAAAGGGTGTTGCAATCGTAGCATGCTAGTGTTGGAATCCACGGTAGCAGGAGATCAAATCCTATGGAGAATACTGAATGCTGCCTCCCCAGGGATCCATCTCCCAGATCTCTCCAAGTTGATGGGGTCGTAATTGATCGTGGCAAGGCAGTGTCCAATTACTGAGAACTCTTATTTCAGGGAGGAAACATCTGTGACCAAGCAAAAGGAAATAGTCTAGGATAGATCCAAATAGTAGTTACGTGGGAGGTCAAAGATGCCAGAGTTCAAGTAATTGGGTATCTCCCAGGAAAGATAGAGCAGACTCAGCGGGTGAAATACGATGTATCGAAAGCTATCATTGACAAATATTGACATGGAGCATTTAGTAAGCAACGGGCTGTAAATTGCTAAGATATGCGCAGTCAGGGCCCACAACAAATTGATTAATAAAACAATTTTCACACGAGCATCAAAGAGTTTAATTACTTTCTTGCCTTTATGAACATCTTCATTCAGCTTATCACTACTCTCGTCGTTCTCATTAATGGATTTGACAGACTCTCTCAAGAAAAAGGAAATGAATGCAATATATGGAAAGACAAAGGGAAACGTGCAAGATTCTGGCTGACACCCAGGCTATAATATGGAATGGCAAAGATAGAGCTAGCACATCAGTGTCGAGCGGAAGTAACATGGTTGCCACGTTCAGGTTGGTTTCTGCGTTTTGGAATAATTTGGCAGATAGATTCCATTTCGACAACGAATAGATATGCAGACCTTGTGAAAGGCAAAAGAGCTTCCACTGACAATTGAAGTCAAAGAGGCAGTCTACGCCACTCATTTTCACTCGCTGTTGATTGACAGAACCAAAGAATGGATACAGGGCCTATACTGCCACAATTTTCATATGGAAGCATTCTGGGCAAGTAGCTCTTCTATAGTTGTAAGATCTTATGAAATGCTTGGACGACACCAAATCAACCAAGAAAGAAAACTACGCTGGGATGGGAGCTCAGGTGAGCAAGAGGCTGGGCCAAAGTGCTCTTGTATTATATATAAAAAATGCGTTCCTCTTAATAACCCGTACCCTCCAAAGAAACTTGTGTAGGCTCGTAATGCCTGGCCAACTGTAGGGATAATAGCATTCCTACACACGAAACTGCTTGCCAATATTCGGCTGAAACTGGAGGTAAAAAGAAACCAAGATCAGTGAAAAAATACATCCGCTAACATAGTGGATTGCATTGTGTCAAATCTGGTTTTTTCATTCAAGGAAAATGAGGAGCGCTCGGCAAATTTATTCAATAGATAGTAGAAAATAGATGCCGGGCTGGTGTTTGTTTTTGTTTAAAGTGCTAGATAATCGACCCGAGTACTTTGATTTTACGTGGCCATTTTTAGGTAAGAGGATAAATGTAGGAAAATTATTGCTCTCGCGGAATAATAGTTTGTTGAATGCTTGCTATTTTTTTTCTTTTTATAGAAAGAAGGATGGAGCGAAATCGAGGAAAAGATCTCGGGAGATGAATCACAGAAGTTGGAATCAAACCAAACATAGTTGTCAAAAACACTAGAATGCTTACTGAGGTTTGGATCAAATCCTTGGAGAGATCATGCCTTCCTCTGGAGATCTAATTCTAGGTGCTTCCATCCTTACCGTTGAGTATGAGACGAACCGCTACTTTCAATTTTGTAAAACTAGATTAGTGTAATCGGGTAGGGTCCAAGTGACAATGGCAGGGCGGCAAATTGGATAAGCAATAGCTGAATGGATCAATCCATAACTTAATGATCTATTATTTTGCAGGTTTGGTCATGAAATGATGAATGCATACAGAGGGGATTTGACTCGTTATATATATATTTTCTTTTCTTTTATGATTTTTATTTTATTTGTTTGTTTATTGCAGGTTTTGGTTTCAGTTCAAAAAGATAGAAGTTGGCAATAGGTGCAACCCAAACCAAGGATGGATGGGAATGAGAAAAGAGAGTTTGTGCAATCAAACACAGTGCAATCGACCAGAATTCCACATGACACATAACTTCATCATGACGGTACAGTTGCAGCATGTAAAAGTTTGGTTCGATTTTTATTCTCTTAACGTTTTATTGTGTGTATTTTGCAGGACAAGAATGGGACATAAAAACTATTATTATGACTGCATATATTTTTTTCTTTTTATGTTGCAGAAAAAGAATTCATTCTGCAAATGTACTAAAAAATTCGAGCAAAATTTGCAAAATTAAAGATGAATCAATTAGGCATATTGCATGAACTTGTTCATTCCTGAAATCAGTCTATATCATCCTTATTTTCTGATCCTCGCGATCACAAGAAGCGCGGAGGAGAGCATACTTATTGAAAACTGAAAACTGAAAAATCTACCTACTCTATGCTAATTAAAAAATAAAATTTGGTTACATGTAATCAGATTTCCAATGGAGCCATTCATGCAACAGCAATAATAATATGTTTAGTGGGAATTTTTCAAATGAAAAATGAAAATTTAGAAGAATGAGTGAGTCTTCTTGCTCTAACGATAGACTAACTAAATAAAAAGAAAAACTAAATTGATCTAATTGCGTACTTACCTGGAACCATCTTTCGATATGGCTTTCGTAAGCGCATTTTCCCTCACTTAGATCATGCTGCAACTCCTTATCATCTTCCTCAATCCTTTGTTCAAATGATTGTTCATCATCAAATATGCAGGAATCTTCAGATGCTGATTCCTCATTCATTTCTGAAGGAGTATTTAAACTTTCGGCTGCTGTCAGGATCTCCTCTTCCAGAGAAGACGAGACTCCGATTTTTGCAAGGATGTGAGCGAGTTGTTCCAAGCTGGCACTCATAGTTAAATCATATTGAAAAAAAAATGGGTTCTTACCTCATCCAAATCAAAATCTGAAAACTGAAAATCACACTTGCTGAAAATAAAACACTCTTGTTAAAACACATGAAAACCTCTTCACAGTTGCAGAAAATGAAATTGCAAAAACATGCTTGCAGAAATTGAAATTTACGCTAAATTGCAGAAATGGAAATTTACACTAAATTACAGAAATTGAAACACACTTGCAGAAATTGAAATTTACACTAATTTGCAGAAATTGAAATTTATTCTAAATTGCAGAAATTGAAATTTATGCTAATTTGCAGAAATTGAAACACACCCTTCATGCCCTTACCCATATGTCACCTCAGATTTAGGAGCACGAATAATCACACTTGCATGAAAAAGAAATTAATACCTCAATCCCTTATGCTTCCTCGGCAACGGCGCCAAAATGTCGAGCGAAATATATGTCGTAATAATTACGTTGCAGTGCAGTTGCCCAACTATTTATTTACTTGTCAATCCGGGGTACGTAAACTGACGAAGCACGTGCACTGTTTGTGCAGGACTGAAGTAGATCTAATCTAACTTAATCTAATTTGCTGAAATCAAATTAATCTAGGAAAGCATTGAAACACTAACTAGGAAAGCATTGAAATTGCGTAAGAGAAATACAACATGTGAAGAGTTAACAACAACGACATAAGTGAGCTCACATCACAAATCAATAATCAATGACAAACATGAAAGCATGATAATGAAATCTTGAATCACATTAAGAATCTCAAATCGAAGACTAATCTAACAAGTACAAAATCCAATCCAATCCACTTCCATTACAACCCTCCTACAAGCTTAATCTAACTTAATTACAACTTAATCTTTTATAATTATCCTCCCCAAATGAAGAGAGAACACTCTCTTTTATACATGAAGGAAATAACCATCTCATAATGAGAGATCCACTATCCACTCAACCACTCAACTACTTTCCTATTATTACAAGATATGATCCCTTCAAATTCTCTACATATCTTTCACAAATTCTCCACATATCTCTCAACCAAATCTCCATGATCTTCTCCTTAGAATATTCTTTGCATAACTATATCCTTGAAATGATGGAGGAGATATACGTGAATTCTTTTCTTTGGATTAATCCTTCACATATTCCTACACATTACAAAGCTCACACATAATTGAGATATATATGTGAAAAACATGTATATTTTCTAATATTTAATCATAAATTCACTCTTAATACTAAAATGAATAAAATGGAAAATAATAATGTAAAACCCACAGATATGTATGGAAATGGTATGGTAAAAGGTTAATGGGACGATGAAATATGAGGAAAAGTGGAAGATAAAGTGGATGAAAAAGGGACATTTTTTAGTCCTGACAATAAATCTTCATGATGATACGGTGATCATAGTTGTCATGTTAAAAACTGATCGATTGCCACCTGCCATTTAAACATCAGTCTACTTAATGAAGCCATCGTACTTACAAGTACTCGCATTATAACTTCTGTGACAAGAAGGGATGGCTCTCAGTAAGTTCATTTGATGTCAATTCATTGCTTTGGGTTTAGCTCAGTCTTTTGTCATTGTTGAGTTGTAAGACCTGTAAAACTCTGTTTTCATCGAGTCTTTATGCTCTGAGCACAAGCAAGAAATTTATCATATCATTTCTGCTTGCAACATCTAGGTTTTCTATCAACTCTGTATTGTGAGAGTTTTTAGCAACATTCTGCTATGTTAGCTGAGTATGGAAATATGCAGAGCTCTATTTTTGTCATGGCATTAGAGCAATGTTGAATATATTTCATTTCCAGAGACAGTTCTGGCCACATGTTGTTCAGGATCTCGGTTTGTAGAGGAAAGTTCCATTATGATCTTGTCAAGCATTCTTGAAATTTTTGAGTTGCCTCCAAGACATAGTTTTGGCATACGATTCGTGTTGAGATAAATAGACAGTCAAAGAGTCAAAATGTGAGAAGGAAGAATTCATGCAATGTGGAAGAGCGCACACACTTTTTTTAACTAGTGTTTGAGTCGGGTCTATTAAGTTGTGATCGCTGCATTGATTATGAAGTCGAGAAAGCTGTTGTCGATTCCAATCTAAACCATCGCCACAGTTTCAAGGTATCAGGCCTTAGAAGAATCCCATGCGAATTGTAAATTAATGAAGTATTACATCAGTATGTTGCTGGAATTAAGAATTAGCTACCATCAAATAAGAGTTTGACCCAGAGTATTGATGGGAAGCAATAAGTGACCATCATCACACTCCGAGCTCGGGTTTTGAAGAGGAGTTGCTCAGAATTGGAATTTTGGCATCACACCAATCATATGGTTGGTCGAGTTTTCGTTCTCTAAACTCGAGCTTGGGTTCCATCGTTCGGTATTTGTTGCTACATATTTCCTTAGCATCAGCTCTGTCCATCGTGAGGGTTTAGCAGCATTCGAGTTCTTTTTGCTGTGTATAAGGAATTGGATTGGTCACATTGATCCCTAGGGTTTGACTGAGTATTTCTTAGTCTGGGTCGTACAGTATCATCTTTATTAACTCTGTTTGAATTATGAGTTCATGATTCCATGACTCTAGTCTGGTAATACATCTGACATGTCCCATGCTATCCGTCTTTGAGAATTGGTCTGTGCATTGTCTGTATTCACTGATGACACTGTGGAGTGAATGGATAAGGCATTTTGTCTGGAGTTTGCTATTTATTTTTGTGACTGTAAATTACTAAATATGATTTATTTTCTGTGTGATTATGGTTGAACTAATGTAACTAGCGTTGGTTATAGATCTGTAATTGTGTTTTGAATTGCTAAATAATTTAGTGAAAGAAGTATGAACATTGAAAATTTCTGGATGTAATCTAATCGATCAAACTAATCCTTAAGGCTGAATAATGGAGCTAGCTTTTAAAATTATCTATCTATGTCTATTTTTATGCTTTATACTGGACATAGCTTGCATCTAAACTTGTTATTAGGAATGATGAACATGTTTTTCATCTACAGGTGGAGTATGAACTCCAATCAGAAAGATATGTCGATGGGAGGGGTCGATTTGCTAGAGCATCCAAACATGGCGGAATGAGGGCAGCGGCATTCATCTTCGTGTCAGAGGCTCTGGAGAATATGGCATGCATTTCCAACGTTACCAATCTAGTTACATATTTCAGTTTTGGACAATAGTCTCCTCTGCAGCTCGAGCTATACTGGATCTAAAGGATCGGCCACCTGCAAGCTCTCCTGCACCCTTTTGAAAAAGTTAATTCGAGGATTATAGAGATGAAGATCATGTTGAGCATTCGGGGCTGGATTGGTGGAAGCAGTTGTGATTCATATGGTTATGAAATATTTGATGTTCATATTTTGAGTAATTTTTTGATAGTCAAATTCATAGGTGTTCTTTTAAGAGATATGTACTCCTAAAATATCTCGGTCCCCTTAATTTTTGCAAAAACATTTTCAGCATGATTTGTTAACGACCTATCTCTTCCCAAGAAAGATTATTTAAACAATTCTTTGGGAGGAGTAAAGGGGAGTCGATAGTTCGAAAAAGTACATGACAGGATCACTGTTATTTTTCCTGTGACTTCAGACAATTTTTTGTCAGTAGCTACAGCACTTTTAACTGGTGATATTTATATATATATTCACAGTATTTATGCTATGTGAATGTGTTTATGATATCTTCTGATCTTGTCACTTTTTCTACAGTATTTATGTTTGTCATGATTTCTTTAATGAATTATGCAAATACATCGTGTATAATTATTGACTTATGCTGGTTTTGATTTGCTGATATATGTCACAGAGTAGATTTGGTGTTTTCACCGTGATATATGTGATTTAATTGTTCGCGGTGTTGTCTTGGTAAATTTCAGAATTTATTCTAAAAGTTTTTCAGGATTACAGTAGCGTTATTAGAAAATTGATTTCAGGATTAATGTTTCTTCGCTCCTGATTAGGATAGGACAATTAGGTTAGTTTTTCTTTATGCAATTTTACAGGAAACCTATTGGATCAGATCGTCACATTTATGTTTCGATAAGTCATCATTTCAATCCCGTTATTAATGTACATCTGTTTATAGCAAAATTTGTGTAAATTGATCGAGTTTGTTAATATTTCATTAATTATTGTTACCGCATTCGTAGATTAATTGTTTTATTAGGTTAATTCTAGTTGTTATTTATGTAATATACCAACCAATTCAGTAATCATTTTTAACATTTTGTTGTATATAAACATAGGTAAACTATAGATTTAGTTAAACACTAGCCTTAGTTTTCCTTTTGAAGTCTTTTCCTGTAGCTGGGAGTAGTTTAGGGAAGGCAACGGGGCCTTAATCCCGTCAGAGGAAGCTACTTAAACGACTGAAAGCATCTTTGAAAACTTTCGGATTGGGCTGTCTCTCAGCTGACACCTGTGCCAATTCGGCCCGTCAACAAGCTCATAATTTTTTTCATGTTTATTTGCTTAAGAAATATGTACATGATCCTAACCATGTGATTGATTGATATGTGATTCAGGTGGAACCCAAGGGAGAGTTTGAACCCGATCCATTGCTCATCCTCGACAAGAAGGTCACAATGATCCAAAATTGAGCCATTGGACAGGTAAAGGTGCAGTGGAAGTACTACGGTCCCGATAAGGCTACATGGGAGCTGGAGGATGCTATGATATTGGAACATCAAATTTTGCTCAATTTTGTAGAGCATTGAGGATAGTGCTAATGTAAGGGGAAGGGGAATGTAACGTCCCAGTTTTGACCCCATGGTATTAAAATTGCACATGATGTAAATATTGTTATTAAATCATGGAAAGGATCTCAAGGCCAACGCCCTGCCATTGATTTGGTGTTGTGTATCGGCGATCAAGATCGATATCGATGGATATAGTGCTAGTCAGTCACAGTATATTTCCAATATATCATGTAAATATGCAATTTAATAAAATACCACAACTACCTTTGCACTGTAACGAAAGAGATGGGGGCATTATTTCAAAAGGAATAGGGAGGGGATTTATCCAAATCCTTGAGCCATTAGGGTGACACCACATGTCGATGATAGAACCCATAATCTCTCATCACCCTTTTTTTCCTATGTACTCAATCATTCAATTCTTCCATAAGTTGGTTGAGGCAGTTAATTCCTTGGGCAGAGCGAGGCATGGCAATTAGTTTCGTGACTGATCCAACTTGTAGTCTGAGCAAACCTGCAGCCTGGGATAAGACGCATTCTTTCTTGTGAAGAAAGTAATCACGTGAATGCGTGCCCAGTCCGTCATTTCCGGAGTCACCCAGAACATTTTTGGTCATTTCTTCCATTCAATTGGATTCGTTATGTTTTACTATCCTGAGTCGTGGAAGGAGTTCTTTGGCAGTGTTATCCTCACGCATCAAGAGCTAGCAGAGTATTGCTACACGTTTCTGCAATGTTTTTTTGTGTTACAGAGTGATATGGAACTCTGGTCTCTTGTGTACAAGTGAAACCTTGTTTCTCCTATGTTACAGAGTGGAGCCCCGTGTTGTTGTGTCTCCTTGTGGTTTGCTGTTATGTGTGCCTTGCTTTGGGTATGAACTATATTCAATACTTAGGAGTGGAAGAGACATTGAAATGACTTGATAAACCTAGTGAAGAGAGGAACCTCACAAAAATATAAGAGTGGCTGGTGAATCTTCTATGCACATCCCGAAGAGTACTGGAAGGGAATTTATAGCCCAAGGGACTATGTAGCAGAGAAGGGGATACTTCCTTGTGTTGGTGTGTAGGTATTGTAGATTTCATGACAGATAGATCTTATGGAGGTGTCCCTATCTCTGTGAATGACCCACTCCCTTATCCATTGTAACTTTCCACTAACTTAGCAGCCTGATAAACCAAAACGTAGATTGGCTCAGCTGATAGCCTGATAAACCCAATGGTATATTGGCTTGGTTAGGAATCCTGATAAACCCAATTATATATTGGCTTGGTTAAGCAGCTGTATAAACCCAATGGTGTGTTGGTTTGGTTGTGTCTTAATGTGCAGTGATCCTTGGATGGACAACCTGATAAAACCAACCATTAGCTGGATTGGTTTAGTATCCTAATAATCCCAACACTAAGATGGCTTGGTTGAGTATCCTGATAAACCCATATGTTAGTTGGCTTGGTTGGACCTCAATGTGAATGTTGGATTGACTGCCTACATTCTGATAAACCCAACTATTAGTTGGCTTGACTTAGTAGCCTGATAAACCCAACAGTGTATTGGATTGTTTTCCTGCAGCCTGATAAACCCAATTGTGTATTAGCTTGGCTGGATCGTCTGATAAACCCAACTATAGGTTGGATTGACTGCGTTTTATATGTTCTAGTTATGTGTGAGCCTGCTATTTCCTAGTTCCTTGTGGAAATCATGCCCATCTCGGAGGTGGCAGTTGTGTTGAGAGATTGATGAACACAACTGGCCTATGGTTGGGTGGAACATCAAAGTGACATAGCTAGTTGCGGGACAACTTCATCTTCAAGATAAGTATTCTCTAGTGTCTTATTCCTGCAATGTATTTGCTTATGAATGTACTAAATATGTTGAATGCTTATTAAATATTTAAGTAGAGTTTAATGTTGTTAATGTCCTTGCATTTTGCATCTGTATATGCCTTGTGCTTTCCCACTGCATTTTTCTTATGATCATGGAGGCTACATACCAAGCTAGAGAGTCAGACATGTGTCTATATTAAGGAAAAATATTTTTCCGCCCTCCGGAATTCTCCTGCAAAAGGGGGAAGTTGGAAGTCGGAAGGAGGGAAAAATGGGAAAAAGATAAGGAGAAAGTTGGATTTTCGCCCCCCGAGCCCGCCGCAGAAGGAAAACGTCAAAAGGAGGAAATCAGAAAAATAGAAAAAAGGTTAAGGGAAAATTCAGTTTTCCGCACCATGGTATTGGCCCGCAAAAAGAGGAAAGTTGGAAGTTATAAAGAGGGAAACCGAAAAATAAAGTAGTTATTTCTTGGATTTCCGCATCCCGAAGTCGTCCCTCAGAAAGAGGAAATATGAAAGTCAAAAAGTGGGAAACCGAAAGATAAAGTAGTCATTTCATGGATTTCCACATCCCGAATTCGACCCGTGGAAATCAAAAATGTCAGAAGTTGGAAAGTAGAAAGTGAACGAGTAAGGGTATTTTATCTCTAGATTTTCGAAGTCTAAAGTCTAAAGGTGGAAGTTGAAAAGTGGAAAGTGAATGAGTAAAGGTATTGTATCTCGGGATTTCTAAAGTCTGAAGCCCGAAGTCAGAAATTGAAAGTCGAAAGTTGGAAAGCGGAAAAGTGACAAGTGAGCATACTGTATTTCGGGATTCTCGCTACCTAAATTCAAAAATCGGAAGGAGGAAGGACGAATTCATAAAAGTTAGTTTCAGTACACAAACGACTTTTCTAATTTCAGAGTCGATTTGTCCGTTGCAGAATGACTGTTACAATGGTGTTTATGCTTAAGCATGAATGTTAAAGGATGAACATGAACCATGAATGTGTTTAAATAGAAAGAAATAATAAATTTTAAATTATTACGCATATCAATTAGGTGTATGGGCATGTGGGTACATTGGCATCGTGGTATCAGAGAGAGAAATAAAGTCGCGCTCCTCCCTTATATGTTGATGTAGAGGGTAGGGGACGTGACAATGTTCGTAAATCACTTTTCTTTTTCTCATATTCCCACCACAACAATCATTACATGGACATGCATATTTAAGCAATATCTTTGCATCATCTATTCTTTCATCATATTCATGGTATTCAGGAGTTGTCAAAATTGGCTATTGAATCATCTTCAATTTTCTGCATTCAATTATGAAACTGATATGTTAACTCTAACTTTCCACTCTTTTCATCTATATTTCCTTTAATTGATCTACATCAAAACCAATTTGTAGAGAAAAAAACAAAGGATCAACATTAAGCATAAATCATTTTCAAATTCCGATGCAGCGATAGGCCAGGAGCAACCTTGAAAAAGACATTTAAGCAAGACAGTGGAAAATTTGTGATTAGACTGAGGTCTGAGTTTGAAACTGGCATTGGACTGTGTATGGGTCGGTCTTGAAGTATTTTATAGTTATCTATAAAATTTCCTCAAATTTAGTAGTTGTAGTGACTAGAATATTCCATATAATATTTTTTAGTTGCATGGGAGATGTTGTCAATCTATGGCAGAATTTTGTACAGACCGTCCCCAATGAACAACAATACATGGCATGATATTATGCAAAAAAAAGAGAACCTTGAAAAATATGCTGCAAGGAAATCTAACCATTTTCTTGTAGCTTATGCATTTGATGCTCTATGGCTTCTAACTGCCTTTATTTATGTGGTTTTCCTAGCTATTTTTTGCAATAGGCCAATTCTTGGCAAGGAAAAGAGACATATGCACACTTAATAAGGCATACATGAATTCAAACTGAACATCACAAAACCCATAGATGTTACAAGATGGACACCTATACTCGAGTTATAAACAACAACATTTTGGATATGATCTTGACCAAATAAAGGCTCAAAGATGTCTAAGAATAGCCATGGCAAAGATAAAATCAAAGCATTTGTTGGTGATGCAATGATGATTCTTCCACACGATCACAAATGATTTTAATTAAAAAACGTGAGTTTGAAACAAAAGGATAGGATCATATAATCCTAGAGCATACTCCATCTTAGACACTAGTTAGTGTGCAAAATTCCTACTATTGTTGAAAGTTGAAACACATGCTCCAGAAGAAATTGAATTTGCTATAACAAGCACGATTCGTCAGCATGAATCAGAGTATCTAATCTCTCTTGACAAATCTTATTTTAATCTTTCTACAACATTCAAAAGCCTTCGAAGGAAGCTTCCTGTAACACAAACCTTGTTTATGTGTCATAATACTCCATAGCTTAGTCTCACAATAGATCTGATGAAGAAGATTGGCTTGGGTAAGTAAGACAAAAGAAACACTGATGGTGATGCATATGATCTGAGCCTTGAGGTATAACCAGCCTCAATCCTAGAATGTAATATTGTTCTTTGTGCAATCAATTGATAGGTGTAGGGGTCTCAGTCTTCTTTGCCATGGATGTAATGCATGAGTGGCGTCCCTCCTGGAGTGTTGATTGGAACACTCTTTCGGTAATCTCCTGAATCAATTCAATAGTAAATTCTTGAAAATCACCTATAGATTGTAGTTGTTGATGATGTCATTTAGTTTACGAAAGCTAGTCTTTATTTCATAAATTGTCACACAATTTATGGTGGGTTATTAATAATCCACGAAGATATTGTTTACTACATCCAATTTGGCATGAGTATTTCCTTACAAACTGGTTTAAAGTAGTGCCAAAGGGACCTATATAAAATGGGTACTAAGGTTATAAGTTAAAATAGATTCCAAGTATGGAAACATTGGTATCTTTGTAGGAATTGTCAATAGATGAATTTGTCAATAAGGTGGGTACATACTATAGACAAATTACATAATTATTGGTTGTTTCAATGTAAATGAAGAAAGGGAGGAATTTTAATATCAAATCTATCTCTTTATTTCCAAAACCGACAGTATTTCTGAGGTTAGTGGAAATGTTCTATTNTGGTTGTTTCAATGTAAATGAAGAAAGGGAGGAATTTTAATATCAAATCTATCTCTTTATTTCCAAAACCGACAGTATTTCTGAGGTTAGTGGAAATGTTATATTGTTCCCAAGGTAATTCTTCTTATTCTATTATGCAATGCTTGATGCCAAACTCTCTACAAACGATGTCAATCTGCACAGGAATGCTTCTTCTCCTTAAAATTTGTATACCTATCAAAAATTAAGACAGGACTTTGTATTAGGCTCTATAATGCCCTAGAGTTTTAGGAGGTCATTGTTTTGATCGCATGTGGAAATTGGTAATTCCCAAAAAAGTGGACCCAGTTAACATGGTCAACTATGATGAGTATATTTTATGGAGGTTTTGAGCCTATATAAAGAACAAAAATATCTATTAAAAAACAACTTGGACTAACTCAATGGTCAAGAGCTTGGAGTAGCTCAAGTCATCTCAAAATTTCAGCTCGCAAGATTTGATAGCTCTATATCATGGGAGGATTGGTGTCTCTAGAAAGAAAATCACAAATCTAAGATAACATATCTAGGAATAGGTTTATGTGAAATTGCTTTTGAAATCTGAAAGTTGTAATGGATACTATGTTTGTGTGTGTTTCCAATTTTGTTGGTGTGCACCCTTGGAAAGGAGAGATACAGGTTGTTGAATTTACTTATTGGACTCTCAGTTTCCTACACCAACTAGCTTCCCTTGGTCCAATGTGGCTCAACTTTAAAACTTTGAACACTTGAGACATTAGAACCTAGTTATCTATTTGAAAAGTAAAATTGTGAAACTATGCACTTATTTCCAAACAAATCAAAATAAATCAAAGACACACTAAATATTAGTATTTAATTCCAAAAAAAAGACAATAAACCAGAGATCTAACTAATCAGTTCTTTCTCTAATGCAACTGTTAAAATGCAATTGCCACTTAGCCTTGCTTAAATACAAGTATACTACATACAACTGAGGATTCGATGGTTTAAATTCAAAAGATATTTTCCAAAGCATCAAACTCATCTATGACAATACGCTGACATTTAAATAACTATATGCCTTGTGTCGTCTGTTTATATTCTCACAAAAATTATGATTATTGTTGTCTAGATCTATATAGGAATGTAGATATATGTAATGTTCC
Source organism: Pseudotsuga menziesii (assembly GCA_001517045.1). NCBI lineage: Eukaryota > Viridiplantae > Streptophyta > Pinopsida > Pinales > Pinaceae > Pseudotsuga > Pseudotsuga menziesii. The sequence goes on along the minus strand of LPNX010150582.1, from coordinate 53,185 downwards.
CAAGTAAAATTGCACTAAAATTTTCAACTTACTGTTGAATAGATTAGGCTTATTACCTTTTTAAACGTTCCACTATTACCATGTTAGATAGTTGTAGCTCATATTCTTAACACCAAACATACCAGGGTAAATAACTTGACCCAACTAAATGGTTTGTTTCTATCTGAGGTACTGATTTTAATTCACTAATTTTGACGAACACTTTGCAAACCTTTTTCTGACTACTGTAGGTAATAATAGGCACCAACTACATATGTGTGGAGACTTTTGTCAAAAACTTAATATGTAGACTATTGTAGCTCACTATAATGTCCCTATCCTAACTTTACCCAAATTTCCCCCCCAACTGCCGCCAAATATTTATAACTTCATCAACACTTTGAAAGATAATTAATGTAGCAACAATGAAGGCTCTTTATGGGAATTCAAGCTCACTGCTATGCTTTGAAAATGACATAGTTGAACTAGGCTGATAAGTATTTTTTCAATGATATTAATTACCCTCACTTCTATTCTGGTTGTGACCCACATTATGAATGCATTTGATAGGGACTTTTGTTGGAGACATTTACCATCATACACACTCTTTTGGTCAAATTGGCCTAGTTAAACCACTATCCTAAGTATAATTGACATTAATTGACATCAGTGGAGCATTAATTGCCATCATCCAGTCACATCCATTCCTACCTATAGTCAAGGAGGCTAACTTAGTCTTCTCCTACAGTCAAGGAGGCTAACTGGAGCACTCCGGGGGTGATCTGAGTGACATTAATGCACCTGATTGCTAACTGGTGGTTACAATCAGTTAAACCAGTCAGTTAAGGTGCCTCTTGTCATTAAATATATTATTTAATGATTATTTATTATTATTTAATGATCTAGAGTCAACAAGGCACCTCCACCAACTTCTGATGGTCAGTTCAGCTTCAGTTAACCTCATCGAGGTTCATTGAAGTCATGGAGCACTAGAACTTGATGGTTGGCTTGCTATGACATGTGTTTGATCTCCTTCAATTGAGATTCAGTCATTTATTGCACTCTGACTTCAGTTAGGGTTTGGTGAGTCAATTAGGGTTTTGGTCAAGTTGTTAACTCAGTGTGAACCAATGGTTGAGAGTAAATTAAGCTAGACTCATTCACTGAATTTGAATTGTCTCCTTAGGTATTCGAATTCTTCATGGAGTTAAGCTATTGCTTGACATTGGAATTGTAACCATTCATTTTTTATTAAATATACAGAGAGGAAACCAATTCCGGTTTTGATTAACACCAATTCATGAGTATTTGTTGATTATTCTTTCATGAGATTGATTCTTAGTTCCTAGATCATGTGCAAGAATTAATATGGTATCAGAGCATAGGTATCAGGTTCAATTCCCCCAAGCTATGCTAGAGGAGGGGTGTTGGAGTATCAAGTACCTCCACATGGTATAACCACCGCACCTCTAGTAATATAAAAGAAGTGGTTCAACCACCACTCCTGGTGATAGGGCCTTGTGTTGGGTTTCAAATGTTCACCAACATCTGCAGGTTTTGGTGTAACGGAAAACCTTAGATCAGATCCAAATGTGTATTTACAGCAGCATGATGGTCATATAATTATCATTGTTTATATGTTTATGACTTACTGATCACAGGTAGCACAATTGCCTCCATTTCAGCCATCAAAACTGCTCTCCACAATGCCTTTGAAATGAGTGATTTGGGGCTTCTAAAACAATTTTTGGGGCTCGAAATCAAGCAAAATTCTGATGGGATTATGGTCACTCAGTCCAAATACATTTCAGACCTGTTAGTAAAGTTTAACATGGCTGAATTTAGTCCTGCACCATTCCCTTTACTTTCAGGGATCAGCCTTGAAGAAGGAAAACACACACCTCCCATGGACTACACTATCTATCGACAGCTGATTGGTAGCTTGTTGTACTTGACACATTCTAGGCCTGATATTTGTTATGCCATGAATGTTGTATCAAGATACACATAGAAGCCTCATGATATTCATTGGAAGGCAGCCAAGAGGATCCTCCAGTACATTCAGGGAACCAGGACCTATGGCATTCACTATGCTGCAGACTCCGAGCTAGAGCTGGTTGGATACACAGATTTCGATTGGGTGGGTGATTCATTAGATTGGAAGTCAACTTCTGGATATGTATTCATGTTTGGTGGTGGACCTATTTTCTGTTCAAGCAAAAAGCAGGCTTCCATAGCACTATCTTCAGGAGAGGTCGAGTATCGAGGAGCAGTGAATGCTTGCATCCAAGCAGTTTGGTTGCAAGGAATTCTTTCAGAGTTTGATCTTGGTAGTACTTTGTCCACTCTCCTCTTTTGTGACAACCAGAGTGCTATTAATACATCCACAGATCCAGTTACCAGGCAGAGGACCACGTATGTAGAGATTCACATGCGCTACATCAGGGAGCTAGTGCATGACAGGACCATCATTCTGCAATATTGCCCGACTGATGAGTAGATTGCAGACATCTTCACCAAGAGATTTTTAGAAAAGAAGTTCACTTACCTCCATTCACTATTGGGGGTGAGTTCATTAGGGTGATCCAGACTACTTTCAGTGTTTAGCTTGAGGGGGGGGTTTTCCCATTGGGTTTTCCCTCTTTTCCTCTCTTAGTTTGTTTTGAGCATTGTTTCAGTTTCAACATTGTACAGGGTGACCTATGGCCTTAGTTTCTGGGGCCCTAGCATTTTATGCATCTATGTTTTCTAACTCTTCTTGAGTATAGCTTGAGGGGGGGTGTTGGAGACATTTACCATCATACACACTATTTTGGTCAAATTGGCCTAGTTAAACCACTATCCTAAGTATAATTGACATTAATTGACATCAATGGAGCATTAATTTCCATCATCCAGTCACATCCACGCCTACCTACAGTCAAGGAGGCTAACTTAGTATTCTCCTACAGTCAAGGAGGCTAACTGGAGCACTCCGGGGGTGATCTGAGTGACATTAATGCACCTAATTCCTAACTGGTGGTTACAATCAGTTCAACCAGTCAGTTAAGGCACCTCCTATCATTAAATATATTATTTAATGATTATTTATTATTATTTAATGATCTGGAGTCAAGAAGGTGCCTCCACCAACTTCTGATGGTCATTTCAGCTTAAGTTAACCTCATCGGGGTTCATTGAAGTCATGGAGCAGTAACACTTGATGGTTGGCTTGCTATGACATGTGTTTGATCTCCTTCAATTGAGATTCAATCATTTATTGCACTCCAACTTCAGTTAGGGTTTGGTGAGTCAATTAGGGTTTTGTTCAAGTGGTTAACTGAGTGTGAACCAATGGTTGAGAGTCAGTTAAGCTAGACTCACTCACTGAATTCGAATTGTCTCCTTAGGTATTCAAATTCTTCATGGAGTTAAGCTATTACTTGACATTGTAATTGTAACCATTCATTTTTTATTAAATATACAGAGAGGAAACCAATTCCGGTTCCGATTAACACCAATTCATGAGTATTTGTTGATTATTCTTTCATGAGATTGATTCTTAGTTCCTAGATCATGTGCAAGAATTAATAACTTTTTGACAAACACTTTGTGTGTGAATGTTGTAATTTCCTATCAAATTTTAGAATACTATTGTACCATTTTTATTGGTTTACTGTGTGGTTTTAGAAAGCAAGAATGTATGGAATTTTATGTGGTACAAATAGGTAATTAATGGCAATAACAACATCCAATAACCAATCTTAACAACACTTGATATCTACAATTTATTTGAAATAACAAGTTGCCTTCCTAGAAAATGATGGACATCAACATTAATTTTGTGAAACCCCATGTGGTAAGAGATATTTGGAGAGACTCTTCTATTGACAACCATGACACTTTATTGAAATATCTACTATCATACAAGAAGTATTTACTGCTGAAGTAAAAACGCCTTTACACATCCATAAACAACTGCAAGATTCATGTACCAATCACTGTAATATCTTCAATATTTACTCCACTGGAATAATGGACCCCAAGAAGCAACATTGTACCTTTCTCCTCAGTTATTTGAAGGTGGTTTTGACGAAGAATGATCAGAAATATATATGCCAATAGTGTTCCCAAATTTGGATGGAAACAACTCCACATGGTCAACTTGAATAACGGAGATGAATTATAGAATAGTACCACATGACTTGGACAACAACTAGGGAGTACACTCCTCTCATGGAATCAATATTTGTGGAAACTATGTATTGTACCAAGAGCACCCTCACAAAAATGGTGTTTTCAACTTGGAGTGTTCATTCTACAGATGTCATTCTACTTGGACGTGGGACAACTATGGAGGAGTTCAATGGGGTGGGTATTATATATGCCACCTGCATGATATGTGGTCATAATCAACACATTCACCTGTATACTCAATATTCCTTAAAATCCATCTTGCATATTTGTAACCAAGGTCTTTAGCAGGAGGATATAATTGGTCAGGGAAGCTAAACCAATAGAGAAGGCTAACCTATTAGCATCAACAGTCCTAGCCTCCTAATGGCTTTGCAAAGTAACAAATGTTGTTCAACGTCCTCTTCAATTTTACCTTAAAACTCACGTAGCCTTAAGGTATACCCTCTCTGTGTTCCTACCATAATTCTAGGGAAATTCCATTAAAATGAACCCTATAGGTCTCGGGTGGATGCCATGTGAAATTCCATGTTAAACTAATATAGGAGCTAATTAGAAGGTTTTTCCTAGATTTCATTAGGCATCAGGAGCATAACCCATCAAAGAAAAAATGTAGGTTTTGCTACTTAATGGATGAACTAGGACCCAACTAAGATTAAAAGCTATTTAATTGGCTCTTAATCTAGATGTGTTGGTTAGGTTGTGGGCTCAGATGCTACTATCTCTGCTTCTCATTAAGGGTGTTCAATAGTTGGAAGGATCCCCTTGGTCATGGGCATCAACATGTTCATGATGGATCAACATTGGGATTGCTGTCATAATTGATGAGTGGATGCATATTTCAACTTGGATAGAAGAGATAGAGCAAGGGTGATTTGTGGGTTGAGGGGACTTGCCCATTGCTTTGATTGAGAAATATAAGGCATAAAACTTATTCTCATAGAGGTTAGGGGTCATGGGGAAACTTTCCCTGAGCTAGGAATAATAAGAAAAATAAATATATATTTTTTCTAAGATTTAATAAATAGCAGCAGATAGCAGTACCAAGGTCTTCCTTAAGAAAGAGCAAGAGGAAAATACTGCCACCTAACCTTTTTAATGGAGTTCTTTACACCCAACCAAATTATTAAGCTTGCTTCAAACAAAAATAGAGGATATAGCTAGCATTAGGATATTTACCTACCCTCCCTCATAACTCCTACCTCCTTACCTGTGATATTAACCTACTTACCTACGATATTAAGCTATCTACCTAAGCTTCAATATTATTAAGCAAAAGATAAAAATTCATAGTAAAAAGGAAACTTACCAGCGATTTTAACCTAGGTACCTACACTTCAGTATTATAACCAGGAAAAATTTGTCAATTCACACTAAACCAAGAAACTTACCAGGGGTTTTGTAAGGGAAGAAGGTGATGTTTACTTTAGAGCTATAGAATTCATGGCCCACCTCTTCAAGAGCCTCCAGGTTCTATCCAATGTTGTTTTATCCATGGCAGTGATGACAATTAAATACCGAAATGATAAACCCTCAAAAGTGGTGAATATCCATACCAATATCCTCAACCAGTATCACAGGTGGCCTGATAAATGACCAAAAATGGCACCCAATTTACACTACTTTCCCTCATAACCCACCAAATCCCATCGCCTCTAGCCAACGCAAAATATGTGGCTCACATGGTCTATTGGGACAGGCTATTTGGTGCCATCAAGTTGGTTGAGTAGTCATTGACAGATTTGGAGGATGAAATCTCCATGGGTTCAGGAAAATCAACCATCGACAATGCATGTTGTAATAGAGGTGGGTGTAGAGCTATTGGGTTGAGAGTTGGGTCGACAGTTGCATTTGCATTATAGATTTTTTGGTTTTTGTTATTTATTTTTTATTTTATTTTTATTTTTTATTGTATAAATTATATAGATTTTTTTGTTTTTGTTATATATTTTTTGTTTCATTTTTATTATTTTATTATATAAATTATGTTAATTGGTTATATATTATATTTTTTAATAATTATCATATAAGTTGTTTAGCTTTATAAATTAGGATTAATATAAAATTTAATTATTTTTTGTTTTATTTAAATATAATCATTTGTGTTTTTTATAAATGTAATATTTGTTTTAATGGTATTTTTTGTTATAGTATAAGAATATATAATAAAATTGGATCAAGGACATTGGTCGAGAAGAGTTGTGCACATCGTGAATCAGGTGGGTGGTCATGACATTAGATGCAAAATTTACTTGGCCCCTAATGCATAAAGGAGGTTTAACTTAATAGTGATAAGGAGAGTTCATCACTACATTATACATATCATATTCTACAAGTTCATGAGACCTGTATTAAGAGGTCGAGGAATCAAAATATTTACCTAAAACTCTGAGATGGGGTCGGGCCTATACCTTTATACTGCATATGGATCTGAGACTGGTTCTAGGTCAACACCCCAATTTAACTATAATTGAGTCTTTGATTGGTTAACATATTGTTCTTGTTTCTTCCACCGGTTCAATTATTATATATTGGATCAACTACTACCACATTTAAAGGAAATCATCTTGGTGAATCTATGTCGACTGGTGCAGCTAGACGTTTGACAGTCACAAATTATGAATATAGTTATATTAAAGTTATAAAAAAACCTCAGACGTATGGGACTTGCAAGGACTCTTACATTTTCAAAGGATAAACAACTAGCTATGATGCTTCTAGCTAGGTATCGATATGGTACTGGTTCTTGTACCTAATTATTAATTGATGTAGGAACTTGATTTTCCTTTGGCACACACATAACCGAGATTTCTTCAATGGTGCAACAAGGATAAAGATGGTAAAGAGAAAAATCTTGCAATTTCTTTGTTGGATCTCTGAAGATCAAGGTGCATGGAACCAATATTACTAGTAGAAGGTAAACAATTTACAAAATTTACACTTCATTGTCAAATTTGCAATTTTCCATGACACAACTAAATATTACTAACATAAATGACTAATTCACATTCTTATAGCTAGTCATTTTTTATGCCGTGACTAAATTATTCGTTTATGTTAGTCATTTTTAACTCTGTCACTTCTTATCTAGTCATATTTGTTAACTAGTGACTAAATTAGTCATTAATTTTAGTCGTTTATAGTTGGGTCAATCAAAATTGCTCATATTTAGAAGTAAATCACTTGAAAAACCTATGGTGCCTAGAATCTTTAGTAACTTGGTAGCTAATTACTAATTTTTTACTAGTGACTCCCTAAGTCTTAGCGCCTTAACACCCCCCCTCTCTTAAACCTGATATATTGTTTTAAAACTCAAGGGATGTGAGAGAGAGAGAGAGAGATGGAGAGGAGGGGGAGTTGGGGTTAGGTGTAGTTGGATGAGAAGAGTGGGAAGACAAAGACAGAGAGATATATATAGAGTGGAGGGGAGGGGGTGTTACAGAATAGATAGGGGGGGTGGATTGGGGAATATATAATAGGGGGGTCGGTTAGGGAATAGGATAGGAATAAAATAAGAGTTCATAAAAATGTTTCTAGGATGATTCCAAAGTGCTCGATGACCCATTTCATCATGTTTTGACTTCTAGGTGCAAGTGGAAGCTAACTAGCATAGTGAGGAATCTACGAATCTTGGAATAAGACAAAACTAATTAATTAATGTCAAATATGGGTAACTATGGGTTTATTCTTCTAACAACCCCCTTAAGATTGAATTTATGAGTAAATATTAGAAAACTATAGGATCAAGCAACAAGGCTTAGTCACCCTTTACATACCGTATGCCCATACAACCAAGGAAAGAGGAAAAAACCCAGTGGGAAAATCCTCCCTTAAACATTGACAGGAAACAAAATTTTAGAAATCTTGTTATCAATCATACTTCACCACATGATTATAAATCCCCAACATTCATTTGAGATTACTTAAGGTATTCTCACAAAACACATTGGTGAAGATGTCTACTACTTGCTCTGAAGATGTGTTGTAGAGTAGATCAATGGTACCATCATGCACAAGATCCCTAATATAATGCATATGGATCTCAATGTGCTTGGTTTGCTGTCTTTGAAATGGATCAGTGGAGATTAAAATGGTGCTTTGAATGTCACAATATATGACAGTGGAAAACTATGATTTGAACCCACATTCTCCAAGTATCCCCTGCAACCACAAACATTGAGTAGTTGCATTCACAAATCCTCTATACTTTTCCACTGTAGATGGGAGTGCTATGGAACTCTACTTCTTACTTGACCAGATGATTGGTCCATATGCAAGAATGAATACATATACTGAAGTAGAATTTATATCTGTGTTGTCACCTTCCCAATCACTATCAGTAAATCATATTTTTCTTTATAGAAAATCCCATGAGCTCTTGTTCTCTGAACAAAGTTTAGGATCCTCTTGGCTGCTCTCCAATGGATCTCAAGAGACTAATCCATGTATCTTTAATCCACACTAACTGCATAATATAATTCAGGTCGATTATGTGTAAGATAAATCAAACACCCAATCAACTTCCTATACAGTGTGTTATTTACCAAAGGAGAAGAACCTGCTTCCTCAAGCTGAACTCCTGAGAGGAATGGAGTCTTCGTTGGCTTGCAATATTTCATACTAAACTTGTTGAGCAGATATGAAGCATACTTGGACTGATTAAATTTGATTCCATATTTGGATTGAGTAATTTTGGGACCCTAGAATTGGCTCAACAATCCCAAATATGTCATGGAAAATGCAAGGTTCATTGCATCCTTCAAGGAAGAAATCTCTTTCTTTGAGCTTCCTATAACCAGTAGTTCATCCACATATAAAAAAATAATCATTAAAGAACCATGAGTCAGCTTCATATAGATATTAGGATCATACTTGCATTGAACAAAGCTCAGTGATAGCAGAAATCCATCCATCTTGGCATACCAAGTCCTGGGGGCTTGCTTGAGCCCATACAATGATTTCTTTAACCTGCACACTAAATATGGATTAGAAACAAAACCTTCTTCTTAGTACATATAAATATCTTCATTAAAATATCCATTTAGAAATTCACACTTCACATACATGTGATGTACCTCCCATTTCCTTGAAGCTACAATGGCTAGAGCTATCCTTATGGAATCCATCTTTGCCACTGGTGCAAAGGTCTCATTGTAATAAATACCATGTACTTGTGAGTAGCCCTTGGCTACCAATATTTCCTTATATTTAAAATGTGAACCATCAGCAACAAACTTAGTTTTATAGGCACACCTACACTTTACTATATTTCTCCCTAGGCGGAGATCAACTAGTTCCCATGTGTTGTTCTTCTGGAGTGAGTTGAATTCTTCTTTCATGGTTGTTTTCCATCTTGGATCATGTGATGATCCAAGATGTTTTCCATCTTGGATCATCTTGTTTTCAGCAACAAACTTATTTTTATAGGCACACCTACAAGTTACTATCTTTCTCCCTAGGCAGAGATCAACTAGTTCCCATGTGTTGTTCTTCTGGAGTGAGTTGAATTCTTCCTTCATAGTTGTTTTCCATCTTGGATCATGTGATGATCCAATATGGAAAATCTCTCATGCCAAATATTCCTTTCCTTATTATCATGTGTGAGAAGAGAATATGGGTTTGAGTATGGTAGAAAATGGGAAAACTTGTATACCTTCGAAGTGTGATCCACAACACCTTTTGCTATGACTTTACTATTCGAAATCTATGAGATTTAAACTTCATTGGGGGAGAAGATGAATTTATTTGGAGACCCAATGTGATTCATCAGATACATTGACAAGAGATTAGAGGTAATACATGGAACATACAACACATCTTTCAAGGAACCATGGTCAATATCAATCCTTCCCTTCCCCATACTGTTAGTGAGAGAGTCATCTCCCAAGACAATTTTTGGATCTTTTGAAGTGTCAAGAGAAGAGAAATCCTCCCTTATAGAAACCATATGTCTAGAAGCTCCAGAATCAATGATGAAGCTAGGTGAGCTTGACGTGCCAACAACCAAGGCATGCACTCTCTCCTTGCCTTCTAAATTTGATCCTCCTTCCCTCTTATTTGAGAAATAGGGAAGGGAGATGTTGTTCTTCTCCAAGATTTGGGTCAACATGTCAATTTATTTTCCATACAATATCTCTCAGGATGATAGCCCTTACTGCAGTATGCGCACTTGCTCATTTATCCTTTGTTCTTCTTCTTTTGGAAGTTATTCTTGGAGCCTGAGGGATCCTATTGATACTTTGACTTGTCTCTCTTTTGCTTAGGTGGATTTTTGGACTTTTTATTGCCCTTTGAATCCACCCTTGAATCTATAGAAACCAAAGCTTTGTCTTTGGAAGGTTTGATGGTGCCCATCATTACCAATTTATCTTGCTCTTGGGTGAGGGATTCCATGAACTCAACAAGCTTAGGCATATTCTAGGTTCGAGCTATCAATTTGGTGGCATGGAACGTTGAAACAAACATTGATTAGTTAGTACCAAGCTTTGAGAGTATGGTCAAGTCTAGATTCTCTTCCTTCTTTTCGATCCCACACTGTTTTAGCTACAAATCGAGGGCCTTAAACTTGGAAAAGTAGAGTTGCAATGATTCGAAGTTGTTGGGACTCAAGGATATCAATTCATTCTCACATTGATGTCCTCTCATCTCATCTATATTTCCAAAAATATCTTCAATATTATCCCAAACCTTATTAGGTGATGTCAATGCATCAAGATGAAGAGGAGGTCTCTTGAAATGCTCAAGCACAAAAGACCATAGGCCTCATCCCTCTTGTTGTGCCATTTAATTTTCTCTGAAACTACATTGGGCTCTTCCTTAGTTTCCATGGTAACCTTATAAATACCTTTCTCTCTCAACAATATCTCCATCTCATCTTTCCATTCGAAGAAATTGAATGGAGTCAATATGATCCTTTGAGATTGGTCCATATCTCAGCAACTGTGTTCTCCAGTCAGCAGAATGCGCTCCCAGTCAGTGATTTGAAACCTGCAATAGGAATATGGAAGGATATAAATTGATATACAAAGTATTTGATATCATGTGGAAATTGAACCCAAGTTATAGAACAATTACACTCACAAAATTGCTAATCAAACTTGTAAAATTCACCCAAAAGGAGACTAAAATTGAAGCATAACACAATCCTGTATTGAATAAGTGTACATCATCCAACCTCATCTAGTAATAGGATTTCCAAATATATAATTACATCATATATTTGAAATAATAAGGATGCTATTTGAATTGATCAAAAAGCAGGTGTACTAAAACTAGTCAAATCCCCCATAGGTGCATAAAACACATTCCAAATCTAAGAATATGCTCATGAATTGGATAAATAAGATAGGCCAGATAATAAGTGATGGAAATATATCAGATACATGCTTTTTTGGTAGGGGGAGGAAGGATGATGATGTGGGAAAAAAACAAGACAGTTACTTCTGGACTAGCTTTTCCTTTTTGCCTTAAAACTACTGTAAAGCAAGGCAGCTTTCAAACAAAGAAGAATTGTGCTTTTCCAATCCATGAATAAAATTAGAGTTGCTAAAATGGTTTCTAGTATGATTCCAAAGTGATCCATGACCTAGTTTTAGCATGTGGCT
>LPNX010150582.1:13148-40815 GCA_001517045.1 Pseudotsuga menziesii | reverse complement strand
GGTGACCTATGGATGTGTGTGTTAGAGAGAGATGGAGAGAGAGGAAGGGGTGTTTTAGTAGTTTAGGATGGGGAAGGAGGAGGGAGGGTAGATTAATGTTAGGTATTCTAGGTGTTTAAGAGGGGATGTAATAGGCGGTTTGGGGGGTTATGGGCGTATGTCACAATAGCGTGTATGCTTTTTTTCCTAATAATAGCGCACAGTTGTTTTTATTGAAACAAACACGCGCATGTTTTATTGACATAAACGGGCATGTGTTTTGAAACTATATTGTTTGGTTTGTGATGATACCATTTAAAGGTTTAGGGGGGGGTGGTAAGGGGTTAGAGGTAGACATGAAGATGGATTTTTAATGGGTTAGAGGTAGATACCAATGGGGGTGTTAAGAGATTGGGGTTAAGTGGATAAACGGGGAAAGATAATGAGACAATGTGTTAGTAGGTGGGGAGATAGATAGGAGGAGGGGGAGGGTTAGAGGTTGGGAGGGGGGTAGGAGGTGGGGTTAGAGGTCGGGAGAGGAGGAGAGGGGGTTAGGAAGAGTTGGGGAGGGGGAGGAAGGGGGTATTAATGGTATGGGATGACTTGTGGATGTCTGTGGGTGTCTCTATGTGTGTGAGGGAGATATTGTCATGTCCCCATATTTTTGGAAATAAAAGTGTTGACCATGCCCAACACATTGGGGGGTCAAAGATGCATTAATTACCTCGCCTAGGAAATTTTGTCCAAATACTATTTATGAGGCATTAATTAATTAGCCTAGGATAATGTTTCTAAATAAATATTATTGAGACATGTATTTAATTTTTATTTATCATTAATATTTATTGTGCAAATAACATGTGGAATTGAGCTTTCCATGTCAGGCACAATTGGAAATCCAACTTGAGAAGGGAGGATATTAAAAAAGTGGAAACTCTATGACAAAAGAAGTTAGAGAGAAAAGGGAAAGTTCCCAAAATCTATGACAAAAGCTGTCATAATAAAATCATGCAACAATTGACTAAGGAGGGAGAAGTTTCTTTGTTGAGACTCGGTCTCAAAAGAAGGAAAGTCAGAAAATCTGTAATAGGGAAAAGAAGGAAACAAATGACTAAGGAGGGTGCAATTTCCTTTTTGGAAGCTCAACACAAAAGCAGGAAAGGAAGAAAAAGTTGTCATTGAGAAAAGTAGCAACTATGGGCCTAAGAAGGGCACATTTTCCAAGTTTCATTAGAGGAAATTTGTGGTCTAAAATAGGCCTCCTAAGGAAAATGATAAAATAATAGATAAAATAATAAAATAATAGTTATTAATTTTGGAGGAAGAATGAAAAAAACTACTTTTTTGTTCATATTTTCAACATATCTCTGTGTGGTTTTACTCAAATTTTAGGAGGGAGAGCTTGTTGGATGCTTAATTTAATTCTACATCCAATGAGTACCCACACTCCATACTTTTGACAGACCCCGCTACCCCAAAAATAAGAAATACCTGAAAAATGTGATGATGACATCAGCATCATGTTTTTTCAGGTATTTCTTATTTTTGGGGTAGAGGGGTCCGTCAAAAGTATACAGTGTGGGTACTCATTGCATGTAGAATTAAATTCCACATCCAACGAGCTCTCCTGCCTGAAATTTGAGTAAAAACACAGGGATATATGTCGAAAATACGAACAAAAAAAGTAGTTTTCTATTATGACAAATATGTCAATTCAACCATTATGGTTGACTCATTTTATTGAAATTCTATTGGTTCTTGAATTCCAACTCACAAAATTTATTATTCGTGTGTTTTCTTATAAGGCCCATTTTAGACCCCAAATTTCCCGTAATGGATGAATGACATGGATAGGGAAACATCTCCACGTGGTCCTACATTCAATTTTTCTCAAGGAGGGTGCATATGTGGCTAGGTTTACGGCTTCTAGGTGGTTCACTTGCTCTCAGAGGTCACCATTAGCCTCTACTTTCTAAAACTTGTCACCCAAATTTATATTAAAGAAAAATTCAAGCTCATTCACACAGTTTGGTTGAGGATTTAATTACGTGATGCTATGTAAGCGTAATTTTCTGAGTGATGCGGCTCAGAGCTTTGGGAGATGAGCCCCAAAATTTCTCTTCCCCACTCCTTCATTCCCATTCTATTCTATTTCTAGGTATGGAGTGATTAATTTTCAACCATTGAAGTTTTACCAATAATATTTTTCACCCTTCATCTCATTCAGGTCAATCTCTAGTGAATTCCAAGCTTAACCTATGCTCTCATCCCTCTTTGCGCATAATTTTGGTCCTCCTACCCATCATTTTGAGTCCTTTAGGTAATTTTTAGTAAATAAAATTCTCTCTTATGCATAATAGATGTTATACTCTATAACATATATTTTTCATACTTTAATTATTCTGTTCCTGAAGTTTACCCTCTCAGTTTCTCATGAAAAGCTTAATTTGTCATTGTAATGGGGGAAAATTGATCAATCTAGTGCAATAAGGAGTATGCAAAGGTTGTGGGAATTATTTGAAGGGTATTATATGTTAGTTTAAGTGGTATTATTCTCTATAATAATTCATATATGGTACTGAATTCATTATTCTATGTAATTCATGCTTGATTCGGCGTCGTAGCTACATTACTAGTTTTAATTGACTAGTTTTAAGTTTTTGCAATAAAAAGGGTTCCACCTACTCAAATTCGGATCTGAAAGTTCCTATGGGTCACTGAAATACCCACCTACCCATATATCATTCCATATTCTAAATTTTTTTAGGTTGTACTAGGTTTTCGGAGCCTCCATTGCGTAGGACTTCCCTAGGCCAAAATTGCCTAAAATCCCCAATTGTTTCCTAAACTCTCCAGAACTCTCCAGATCTATTACAAAATGTCCCAAAACATATTTTATGATATATTATAGAATTATAATATATGTTAATTTTTTCCTAATCCCCTGGTCGAAAGGACGAAAGGAATTTCCCTAGTTTCACGGTTGGGTGACTCAAACGCGTGGGAGTAGGTTTCCACATAGAAAACTCTGAAACCTGAATGGTCCCTGATATAAATGTGTTATGGGAAAGTAATTCAATGTTATGAACTTACTCTTTCTTTATTTCCACTTCCTACTCCCATGTCTACAAATTTCCGAACAAAACACCTTGAATTACCTAGTTTGATGATTCACTGTGTGGGTGTAATTTAATATAATATTTTTTTATTTAATTTACAGCATTAGTTAGTGTTGATGTCTACATAACAGAATTGGTAACATTACAGTGGTATCATAGTACTTTCCTCCACTCCTGTGGAAATGAGACTCTTTGTTGACTAACATTGCATATCAATAAGTCAAAATTGCAACCATGAGGTTGCTACCAATGATAGAAGAAGACATTGAGCAGTATGAAGAAGTAGATTATGAAGAGACCACATGAAATACCTCATATATATTATGTAGGGATGATGTTGATGATTTATTTCCTCCATATTATGATGGATCCATTTGGAAGGAATCTACTAGTGTCGGTGGTGAAGTCCTCAATGAGAAGAACTCTAAGAAATCTTCCCAGTATTTCATGGAATATTGCTCCTTGAAATCAGAGATAAGGGGGGTCATATATTTTCGATATTTCTGTACTCTGTAAATATAGAATCTATTCAGAGATCCCTAATATGGGGAAAACATGAGAAATATTGCACAACTCGTTGATCAAGTGTGCAAGGAAGTGGAGATTGGAAGGTTGCCTTCTGGAGCAAAAAGAGGAGGAAAGAATAAAGATTCATCAAATCCATCTGCTTGTCCAAGCAGTAAAAGAATGTTTGGATTTTTTCTAAACAAATATTCCAGTGACCATCAAGATGAAGAAACTTCAATTTCCTTTAAGAATAATATAAATGAAGTGGAGACAGAGATCCAGGAGGTGAAGTGCAAATCACCACAAGGTGGTTGCATGAGAGAAGAAGTTGAAGAGGAATGCACTTCAAGTTTCTTGGTGGGTGATCTCGGGATCACTGCTCAAGGTTTTGGAACATGTATGGGTGGTGGGACATATTTTGGATTAGATAAAAAATAGGTAAACAAATCAGATTTACAGTCACCTCCTGATCCGCAGAATGAAGAAGAAAACAAGGCCACACCGCTCACGTGTGAACCAGAAAATTTGGTGGAGGGGCAGGCCACCAAAGTATCTGTACAGAAAGAGGATAATGTGAATAACATGAATGATAAAAGTTCTGATTTTTGCAGCAGCCATGTACACCTGCAAGAATATGATCCATGGGAGGATGGAAAAACTTCACTTGCGTCTGAGGACTGCAAGATGAAGGACAATTGTGAGGGAGATGAATATGTTCCTAGTTTACCTATTAGTGAACCCAAAATCAATGTAGAGGACGATGATACTTCCAATTATGATAAGGGGTATATTGGATCAGATCCAAAATAAGATTAAAAATAATATTTGAATTCATTATCTGAAATTTCGACTAAAGTGCAATATAAGCCCCCACCGACTAGGTATGAACTAGCAAAATTGAAGGAAAAAAATTTGATGCAGAGAGATGAGCACAGTTCAGAATTTCGGACTCCTTTTTATCATGATGAATTTTAAATTAAAGCGCATGATATGCTCTCTAATTTATTTTCATGTCACATGTCATTCCAACCTTTATAATACCCTCCACTGCACATCATGGAGGTGATTTTGCAGAAAATTCAAAGGCTGACTTGTATGCCTAGAATGAGTTTTGTGTTGTGGTTCCATGCCACAAGAAAAATAGTCATGTATGTTAGCTATTAGAAGAATAAACCTTGGTGGAGGATATTCTTTGTGATCCACATAATTTGATTGGATCACTAAAGGAGGACAGAAATAATCTTATGGTAGCCATGAAAAACTTTGTTGACATCAATGCCTTGGTGGCAAGATGTTGTTGGCAAGCTTCTGGTGAAGAGATGGAAGGAGAGGAATTTTCGGAGGAGTGAATAACAATGAAAGAAGGAATTTCCAAGATGAAGGAGAACTATATAAAATTATTGTCTGACAGATCATCTCCTCATGATGGTTGATATTTACCATAGTGCACTCAAGAAGGAAGAAGAAGAATCAGAGAAGCTTACTAATAAGTTGGAGATCACTAGTGACTTATTGAAGAGCACATAAAGATTCCTTCAAGAGTTGAAGTTGCAGATATGTCAACTTCAAAAGGAGTTAAAGGTGTCAACCCTTTCATCTTGCATGGAAGGAAATGTTTTGGTTATAATGGAGGGACCTCATGTGGAGGACATCCATGAGGAAGGAGCATATTTGCAGGTGTTTTTGAAGATCCATGATGAAGAGTATTTTGGCCAAGCGCCTGTTGGTACGCAAAATTGCGTAGAGGAGTTCTTATCTATGGGGAATATGGATGATGACATTCCAAGTGAATCAAAAAGAAAATATGATCATCTATTGATGTATTGGGTAGATATTATTATCACAAAAATAGAGGATCAAAGATGTACTAGAATTGCTTGCACCAGTGAAGGGTTGTCTAACACACATGTCGGGAAAGAGACAGATTATGACAACCCCTTATGGTTGGTAAAATATGATCCAGAGGGGGTGGATTATCACATTCCATATGGATTTGAAAATAAAAAAGGTCCTTATTCATCCATTGATTGGGTGGATAGAGACACCCAGGGAATGAAGATGGGGGGAGGTAAAGAGTTTAAATTCTGCAATAAATTCCTTGTTTTGAATGACATTGTCTTGACATGTGGGAAGCCACAAAGATTTAATTTTCAGCCATTGGATACCTTCTATACATATGCACATGATCAGCATTCTAATTTTTTTGTGCTTGAGGAATTTTGGGATGCAGATGATGAGTTCCAAGCACATGGACATTGCTTGAGAAAGGATGATTTTTCTCATGGAAAGAGTTCTCTTTTTAGTGAAGATTCAGAAACAAAATCCCTTGAGTTGGACCATCCCATGATGGGATTGATGGATCCACACCTTTGGTGGACAAAATTTTCAGAGAGTTGTTTC
The DNA here is from genome assembly GCA_001517045.1 of Pseudotsuga menziesii. Lineage (NCBI taxonomy): Eukaryota > Viridiplantae > Streptophyta > Pinopsida > Pinales > Pinaceae > Pseudotsuga > Pseudotsuga menziesii. Next base: position 34,810 of record LPNX010150582.1, on the reverse strand, counting down.
ACCATAACTTATTCCACACACCTATGTTATCCAACACACATGAGGATGAAAACTGGGTGAAGGGTTTCTTTGTTTTGATGCCAAGTAAGGAGCAAGAGGCTCTCACACTCATCCATGGGGATTTTTTGAGGTAACCACCCCATTCTCATATGCATAAAATGCAACCATGTCTTATATTTGATTCCTTCATTCATGGTGGTGATTACATGACTAGTGGAAAAGAGTTGAGCCATTGGGATTGTGCACATAGGAAAGCGATAAAATTTCCATATGGATCTGAAAATTGGAGGATTTAGTCATCTATGGTAGGAATGGGTTGGTACTTGTTGGATTCATGCACCTTGGAGTGTGTACCTTTTTATTACATCATCAAAATTTCATCAAACACATCTTACATCTTCTGTGAGCAACATGGGCATCTATGGTTGTTGGAGGATGCCCAAAATTATCTGGGACATGGGACTCACACCCATGTCATTGCAACAACATAATTTTTATATTCAGTGATGATGTGCATCAAGAAAATAAGGAAATTTATGTTGGGTGGGTAAATCACACATATTTCCTATTTTGCATTGAGAATTTCCAATTTTCAGTGCAGTGGTGTGGTTCCCACATAATGAATATAATTTCCTGTGATGATAAATTGTTCTAGTGGATACTAATGTTTGGATACTTACAGTTGAGGAAATGGGATCCAGGCATAATTTTTTCTGATAAGTGGTGTTGGAAGGCATTCTCATTGAAGGGAGTGCAATGCAAGCAATGGGACCCTGGCATTACTTATTTTTTCAGAAATTTTACATGCTAGATTCATGGAGTAAGTCAACATTTTTTGCACATGAGTTCATGCTCCTGTTCTCCTACATGGTGGACAAATTCGTAGCACTTTGGAGTGTTTCTGCTTGAGGACAAGCATACTAGGGAGGGGGATACTGTCATGTCCCCGTATTTTTATACATAAAAGTGTTTACCATGCCCAACACATTGGGGGGTCAAATATGCATTAATTACCTCACCTAGGGAATTTTGTCCAAATATTATTTATGAGGCATTAATTAATTAGCCTAGGAGAATGTTGTTGAATACACATTATTGAGACATGTATTTAATTTTTCTTTATCATTAATATTTATTGTGAAAATAACATGTGGAATTGAGCTTTCCATGTCAGGAACAATTAGCAAGCCAACTTGACAAGGAAGGAGATTAAGAAAGTGGAAACTCTATGACAAAAGCAGTCAAAGAGAAAAGGGAAAGTGCCCAAAAGCTATGACAAAAGCTGTCATAATAAAAGCAGACAACAATTGACTAAGGAGGGCACATTTTGATCTTTGAGACTAAAACTCAAAATAAGGAAAGTCAAAAAATATGTCATAGGGAAAATCATGAAATATTTTACTAAGCAGGGTGCAGTTTCCTTTTGGAGGCTCAGAACAAAAGAAGAAAGACAGAAAAAGTTGTCATTGACAAAAGTAGAAACTATGGACCTAAGGAGGGCATAGTTTCCAATTTTGACGATTGACATGGATAGGGAAACATCTCCACATGGTCCTACATTCAAATTTGCTCAAAGAAGGCTCATTTGTGGCTAGGGTTAGGGATTTTAGGTGGTTGACTTGCTCTCACAGGTCACCATTCACCTCTACTTGCTAAACAGGTCAACCACATTTCTATTAAAGAATAATTTGAGTTCATTCACACATTTTGGTTGAGGATTTAAATGCTTGATTCTATGTGAGCATAATTTTCTGAGTGATGCACCTCATAGCTTTAAGAGATGAGCCCCAAACCTTCCCTTCCCCACTCCTTCATTCTCATTCTCTTCTATTTTCAGGTATGGAGTGATTAACATACAGCCATTGAATTTTAATCAGTCATATTTTGTAGCCTCCATCTCATTCAGGTCTAGCTCCAGTGAATCCCAAGTTTCACCTACGCTCTCAGCCCTCTTTATAGATAATTTTGGGCTTCCTACCCATCATTTTGAGTCATTTTTTGTAATGGTCAATCAATCCAATTCTATATGATGTGTAACAGCTGACATAATATTTAAATTATATTTTTAATGTTGTTATAATTCTGTTCCTAAATTTTACCCTCTCAGTTTCTCATGAAAAGATTAATTTGTCATTATAATGGGGGGAAATTGATCAATCTAGTGCAATAAGGAGTAAGAAAAGGTTGTGGTAATGATTTAAAGGGTTTTATATGTTCATTTAAGTGGTATTAGTCTCTTTCATACTTCATATACTGTAATTAAGTAATTATTCTATGTAATTCATGCTTGATTCAGCACCCTAGCTAGATTACTAGTTTTAATTGACTAGTTTTACATTTTTTGCAATAAAAAGAGTTCCAACCACTCACATTTGGCTATGAAAGTTCCTATGGGTCACTGAGAAAACCATATACCCATAAATAATTCCATATTCTAAATTCATTAAGGCCATACTGGGTTTTGGGAGCCTCCATTGCGTAAGACTTCCCTAGGCCAAAATTGCCTAAAATCCCTAATTGTTTCCTAAACTCTCCAAAACTATATAGATCTATTAAAAACTATCCCAAACCATTTTTTATGATATATTAATGCCTGATAATACCTCTTCACTTTTTCCCAATCCCCTGGTCGAAAGAACGAAAGGAATTTCCCTAGTTTCACGGTTGGGTGACCCAAAAGTGTGGTCCTCGATATAAATGTGTTAGGGGAAAGGAATTCACTATTATGAAATTAATATTGGTTTATTTTGGCTTCCTACTCCCATGTATGCTAATTTCCCAACAAAACACCTTGAATTACCTAGTCTGAAGATTCACTGAGTGGTTGTAATTTAATATCATATTTTTTATTTAATTTACAGAATTAGTTAGTGTTCATGTATAAATAATAGAATTGGGAACAATACAGTGGTATCAGATCACTTTCCTCCACTCCTGTGTAAAGAAGTCTCTAATGTGGTTCACATCCCAAAGAATAGAGATCGGGCCTTGCTACATCCACAGTAATAATTCTAGGGGGGTCACCCGAAGGGGGATCCAGTTTTGGGAGACTAATATCAAAGGTCCTAGAGAGTTGTATAATGAGTTTTGAACCTCCAACCTTAATATCAAACGATCTTTGGATTCAAATGCAAACCAATTGAGCTACCCCTCGAGGCTTAAATTTTAACTAAGTGAAAGATAATAAATGCAGTTTTGAATTCATGTATTGGAATACATTCACTCTTTATTGGATTGTTATGCTACATCCCCTTCCCGTTAACATGCAATTATAGTTTATCTAAGCAAATATTTTATACGACATTTATTTTACACTTTTTGAAATGCTCCTATTGTTTATCCTTCATAAGCATGGTAGATGTTTAGCTTTGGTGGATTTTAAGATAATTTTGTTTTAATATAGTGCATCTATTCATTTCATTTATTTACTCTCTTATTTTATTTGAATAACAATTTATATATTTATTTATTTATTTTAAATACCATTTTATATTTGCTTTAACTTTGGATTAGAAAATGACTAAATCGTTGTTGCTGCAAACCTTATTTAGAGTAAAAAACTCGACGAAAGGTTTTCATATCGAGTGATTTGATCCCTCTCGGTGCTTGATAAATCCAAAGTTAAGTTGGATCTAAGATAGTTCCATTTGTGGGAGGCCACATCAAAAATTTGTGTAATCACCATTTATTATATGTATATGTTTTAGGTGAAAATGTGTTCTTTGACTTTTCTTTTATCCAGATTAACTAGCTTTATGATGTTTCTGTAACGATCACATCAGAAAATAAATGAAGTTGATTTCAAAGAACATTCAAAACCCTTAACTTAAAATAATACATTGAAGTTCATACACTGCCTATTTTGTTGTCCAATATTAACAAGTTATTTCATTCACCCCATATGTCCATCATAATTATCTTTACATTTTGTTTTGTGCTCTTAGTTTTAATCCTTGCATATATTGATTCATTACGTATATCTCAACATTCTAACAAAAAAAAGATGAATATTGACAAGGGTATTAATTTGCAAATACTAATATAGAGATCACATTGAAGTAAGCAAAGTCGTGGACTTCAACTTATAATTGAGAACCTATTTTGAAACATTATAATATGAATTTTGAAAAGGGTTTACCATTTTATTTCATTTCACTAGATAATTTAGACTAACTCATTTTATTTCATTTCACTGGATAATTTAGAGTAAGTTGATGATAGTATATTTATCATTGGATTCTCTATCCAATACTTTGTCATTTTCACAGTTTTGAATTTATATTATATTTTACTTTATTTTCTTCTCAAACCTATACTTATTTTTTTTCCCTCTAAAACTTATACTTAAATTTGTTTCCATGGTTCCATAAGCCGCTCAGATATAAATTAGTGGCATTAAAGCTACACAACAAAAAATATATAAAAAATATGTACACCTTTAGGGATTTTTCATTTTCAAAATGGTATTTTTGGTTTTTTTTTCATTTTAAGTAAACAAGAGAAAAAAGTTGTTGGAACAAAAAGGTGTATAAAATGCAATTCAAATGTTGGGTTGTCAAGTTTGAATAATAATAAAAAATATAATTCCACCCCATCACCACCCAACCAACCACCTAACCTTGCCCGGAAATAAAATAAAATAAAAATAACAATGCCCTACTACATTTTGTGTATCATGGTTGTATAATTTTTTTAAAATTATATATTGAATATTGAATTAAATGCTGGGAAGAAAATTCATTAGTTAACTTTTCCTAAATTTTACAAAGACAAACAAAAATACAAGTTTGAGACATTAAATGACATTATTATTTTTTGGAAAAAATATTTTTAAAAGATAATACAATTCTTTATAAATTGTTTATTTACTACAAAGCAAAATTCACAAAGGCATTTATGAGTTTTAAGGGATTCAATTTTTAAAATATGTAAAATATCAATTTTTCATCACAATAATTCACTAAAAAATGTGATACATATCCATAGATTCATCCTTTCAACTTATTCAATTCCTTGAAACAAAAAGAACATGATTTGATTGGAAATAACTTATACATAAGGGTGAAGCTTTAGCAGGAATCTCAAAATCAATTAATTAATTAAAAGTATGTAAAGTTTAAATTTTAATTAATTTTTTCCATGTGGTTCACACCCCCAAGAATAGAGATCGAGGCTCACTACATCCACAGTAATAATTATAGGGGGGTCACCTGAAGGGGGATCTAGTTTTGGGAGACTAATCTCAAAGGTCCTAGAGACTTGTATAATGATAATTGAACCTCTAACCTCAATATCAAATTATCTTTGGATTCAAATGCAAACCAATTGAGCTACCCCTTGAGGCTTAAATTTTAACTAAGTGAAAGATAATAAATACAGTTTTGAATTCATGTATTGGAATACATTCACTCTTTATTGGATTGTTATGATACATCCCCTTCCCATTAACATGCTATAGTTCATCTAAGCAAATATTTTATATGACATTTATTTTACACTTTTTGAAATGCTCCTATTGTTTATCCTTCATAAGCATGGTAGATGTTTAGCTTCTGTGGATTTTAAGATAATTTTGTTTTTATATAGTGCATCTATTCATTTCATTTATATACTCTCTTATTTTATTTTAATAACAATTTATTTATTTATTTATTTATTTTAAATACCATCTTATATTCGCTTTAACTTTGGATTAAAAATGAGTAAATCATTGTTGCTGAAAACCTTATTTAGAATAAAAAACTAGACGAAAGGTTTGCATATCGATGATTTGATCTCTCTTGGTGCTTGATAAATCCAAAGTTAAGTTGGATCTAGGCTAGTCCCATTTGTGGGAGACCACATCAAAAATTTGTGTAATCACCATTTTTTATATGTATATGTTTTAGATGAATATGTGTTTATTCACTTTTCTTTAATTCAAATTAACTAGATTTTTAATGTTTTTGTAACGATCATATAAGAAAATAAATGAAGTTGAATTCAAACACCATTCAAAACCCTTAACTTAAGATAATGCATTGAAGGTCATACACTGCCTATTTTGTTGTCCAATATTAATAACTTATGTCATTCACCCCATATGTCCATCATAATTCTCTTTACATTTTGTTATGTGCTCTTAGTTTTAATGCCTTACATATATTGATTAATTACGTATATCTCAACATTCTAACTAAAAAAAATATGAATATTGACAAGGGTTTTAATCTGCAAATACTAATATAGAAATCACATTGAAGCAAGCGAAGTCATGGACTTCAACTTATAATTGAGAACCTATTTTGAAACATTATAATATGAATTTTGAAAAGGTTTCACCATTTTATTTCATTTCACTAGATAATAAGAGAAATGAAATGGAGACAGAGATCCAGGAGGTGAAGTGCAAATCACCACAAGGTGGTTGCATAAGAGAAGAAGTTGTGGACTTCAACTTATAATTGAGAACCTATTTTGAAATATTATAATATGAATTTTGAAAAGGTTTCACAATTTTATTACATTTCACTAGATAATTTAGACTAACTCATTTTAGTTAATTTCATTGGATAATTTAGGATAAGTTGATGTTAGTAGATTTATCATTGAACGCTTTATCCAATACTTTGTCATTTTCACAATTTTGATTTTATATTAGATTTTAATTTATTTTCTTCTCAAACCTATACTATTTTTTTTCCCTCTATAACTTATACTTAAATGTTTTTTCCATGATTCCATAATCCGCTCAGAGAAAAATTAATGGCATTAAAGATACACAACAAAAAATATATAAAAACTATGTACACCTTTGTGGATTTTTCATTTTCAAAATGGTATTTCTGGTTTTTTTTTTTTTAAGCAAACAAGAGAAAAAAGTTGTTGGGACAAAAAGGTGTATAAAATGAAATTCAAATGTTAGGTTGTCAAGTTTGAATAATAATAAAAAATATAATTCCACCCCATCACCACCCAACCAACCACCAACCCTCGCCCGGAAATAAAATAAAATAAAAATAACATTGCCCTACTACATTTTGTGTAGATTGTGGTCGTATAATTTTTTTGAAAATTATATATTGAATATTGAATTAAACGTTGGGAAGAAAAGTCATTAGTTAACTTTTCCTAGAATTTACAAAAACGAACGAAAATACAAGTTTCAGACATTAAATGACATTATTATTTTTTGGAAGAATATTTTTAAAAGATAATACAATTCTTTATAAATTGTTTTTTTACTACAAAGCAAAATTCACAAAGGAATTTATGATTTTTAAGGGATTCAATTTTAAAATATGTAAAATATCAATTTTTCATCACAATAATTCACTAAAAATGTGATACATATCCATAGATTCATCCTTTCAACTTATTCAATTCCTTGAAACAAATAGAACATGATTTGATTGGAAATCACTTATGTATAAGGGTGAAGATTTAGCGGGAATCTCAAAATCAATTAATTAATTAAAAGTACGTAAAGTTTAAATTTTAATTAATTTTTTTCATTTGGTTCACATCCCCGAGAATAGAGATCGAGGATCGCTACATCCACAGTAATAATTCTAGGGGGGTCACCCGAAGGGGCCTACAGTTTTGGGAGACTAACCTCAAAGGACCTAGAGAGTTGGATTAATAAGAATTGAACCTCCAACCTCAATATCAAAGGATCTTTGGATTCAAACACAAACAAATTGAGCTACCCCTCGGGGCTTAAATTTTAACTAAGTGGGAGATAATAAATGCAGTTTTGAATTCATGTATTGGAATACATTCACTCTTTATTGGATTGTTATGCTACATCCCCTTCCCATTAACATGAAATTATAGTTCATCTAAGCAAATATTTTATACGACATTTATTTTACACTTTTTGGAACGCTCCTATTTTTTATCCTTCATAAGCATGGTAGATGTTTAGCTTCGGTGGATTTTAAGATAATTTTGTTTTTATATAGTGCATCTATTCATTTCATTTATATACTCTCTTATTTTCTTTGAATAACAATTTATTTATTTATTTATTTTAAATACCATTTTATATTTGATTTAACTTTGGATTAGAAAATGAGTAAATCGTTGTTGCTGCAAATCTTATTTAGAGTAAAAAACTTGACAAAAGGTTTGCATATCGAGTGATTTGATCCCTCTCGATGCTTGATAAATCCAAATTTAAGTTGGATCTAGGCTAGTTCCATTTGTGGGAATCCACATCAAAAACGTATGTAATCACGATTTTTTATATGTATATGTTTTAGATGAATATGTGTTCTTTGAATTTTCTTTTATCCAAATTAATTAGCTTTCTGATGTTTTTGTAACGATCATATAAGAAAATAAATGAAGTTGATTTTAAAGAACATTCAAAACCCTTAAATTAAGATAATACATTGAAAGTCATACACTGCCTATTTTGTTGTCCAATATTAACAGCTTATTTCATCCACCCCATATGTCCATCATAATTCTCTTTACATTTTGTTCTGTGCTCTTAGTTTTAATGCCTTGCATATATTGATTCATTACATATATCTCAACATTCTAACAAAATGAAAGATGAATATTGACAAGGGTTTTAATCTAGAAATACTAATATAGAAATCACATTGAAGCAAGCAAAGTCATGGGCTTCAACTTATAATTGAGAACCTATTTTGAAACATTATAATATGAATTTTGAAAAGGTTTCACCATTTTATTTCATTTCACTAGATAATAAGAGAAATGAAGTGGAGATAGAGATCCAGGAGGTGAAGTGCAAAACACCACAAGGTGGTTGCATAAGAGAAGGAGTCAATGGACTTCAACTTATAATTGAGAACCTATTTTGAAACATTATAATATGAATTTTTAAAATGTTTCACCATTTTATTTCATTTCACTAGATAATTTAGACTAACTCATTTTATTTCATTTCACTGGATAATTTAGACTGAGTTGATGTTAGTATATTTATCATTGAACTCTCTATCCAATACTTTGTCGTTTTCACAGTTTTGATTTTATATTATATTTTAATTTATTTTCTTCTCAAACCTATACTTATTTTATTTCCCTCTAAAACTTATACTTAAATTGTTTTTTCCATGATTCCATAAGCCGCTCAGATAAAAATTAGTGGCATTAAAGCTACACAACAACAAAAAATATGAAAAATATGTACACCTTTGTGGATTTTTCATTTTCAAAATGGTATTTTTGGCTTTTTTTCATTTTAAGCAAACAAGAGAAAAAATTTGTTGGAACAAAAAGGTGTATAAAATGCAATTCAAATGTTGGGTTGTCAAGTTTGAATAATAATAAGAAATATAATTCCACTCCATCACCACCCAACCAACCACCTACCCTCACCCAGAAATAAAATAAAATAAAAATAACAGTGCCCTACTACATTTTTTGTAGAACGTGGTGGTATAATTTTTTTGAAAATTATATATTGAATATTGAATTAAATGTTGGGAAGAAAATTCATTAGTTAACTTTTCCTAAAATTTACAAAGACAAACGAAAATACAATTTTGAGACATTAAATGACATTATTAGTTTTTGGAAAAACTATTTTTAAAAGATAATATAATTCTTTATAAATTGTTGTTTTACTACAAAGCAAAATTCACAAGGGCATTTATGAGTTTAAAGGGATTAAATGTTTTAAAATATTTAAAATATCAATTTTTCATCACAATAATTCACTAAAAAATGCGATATATATCCATACATTAATCCTTTCATCTTATTCAATTCTTTGAAACAAATTGAACATGATTTGATTGGAAATCATCACGTATATATAAGGGTGAAGCTTTAGCAGGAATCTCAAAATCAATTAATTAATTAAATGTACGTAAATTTTAAATTTTAATTAATTGTTTTCATGTGGTTCACATCCCCGAGAATAGAGATCGGGGTTCGCTACATCCACAGTAATACTTCTAGGGGGGTCACCCGAAGGGGGCTCCAGTTTTGGGAGACTATCCTCAAAGGACCTAGAGGGTTGGATTAATGAGAATTGAACCTCCAACCTCAATATCAAATGATCTTTGGATTCAAACACAAACCAATTGAGCTACTCCTCAGGGCTTAAATTTTAACTAAGTGAAAGATAATAAATGCAGTTTTGAATTCATGTATTGGAATACATTCACTCTTTATTGGATTGTTATGCTACTGTATCCCCTTCCCATTAACATGCAATTATAGTTCATCTAAGCAAATATTTTATAAGACATTTACTTTAAACTTTTTGGAATGCTCCTATTGTTTATCCTTCATAAGCATGGTAGATGTTTAGCTTCAGCAGAATTTAAGATAATTTTGTTTTTGTATAGTGCATATATTCATTTCATTTATATATACTCTTATTTTCTTTGAATAGCAATTTATTTATTTATTTTAAATACCATTTTATATTTGCTTTAACTTTGGATTAGAAAATGAGTAAATCGTTGTTGATGCAAACCTTATTTAGAGTAAAAAACTTGACAAAAGGTTTGTATATCAAGTGATTTGATCCCTCTCAGTGCTTGATAAATCAAAAGTTAAGTTGGATCTAGGCTACTTCCATTTGTGGGAGGCCACATCAAAAATTTGTGTAATAACCATTTTTTATATGTATATGTTTTAGATGAATATGTGTTCTTTGACTTTTCTTTTATCCAAATTAACTAGCTTCCTGATGTTTTTGTAACGATCATATAAGAAAATAAATGAAGTTGATTTCAAATACCATTCAAAACCCTTAACTTAAGATAATACATTGAAGTTCATACACTACCTATTTTGTTGTCCAATATTAATAACTTATTTCATTCACCCCATATGTCCATCATAATTGTTTTTAAATTTTGTTATGTGCTCTTAGTTTTAATGCCTTGCATATATTGATTCACTACGTATATCTCAACAGTCTAACATAAAAAAAGATGAATATTAACAAGGGTTTTAATATACAAATAATAATATAGAAATCACATTGAAGACAGTGAAGTCGTGGACTTCAACTTATAATTGAGAACCTATTTTGAAACATTATAATATGAATTTTGAAAAGGTTTCACCATTTTATTTCATTTCACTGGATATTAAGAGAAATGAAGTGGAGACAGAGATCCAAGAGGTGAAGTGCAGATCACCACAAGGTGGTTGCATAAGAGAAGAAGTTGAAGAGGAATGCACTTGAAGTTTCTTGGTGGGTGATCTCGGGATCACTGCTCAAGGTTTTGAATCATGTATGCATGGTGGGATATATTTTGGATCAGATACAAAATAGGTAAACAAATCATATTTACAGTCACCTCCTGATCCACAAAATGAAGAAGAAAACAAGGCCACACCGCTCATGTGCGAACCAGAAAATTTGGTGGAGGAGTAGGCCACCAAACTAAAATGAATGATAAAAGTTCTGATTTTTGCAACAGCCATGTACACCTACAACCATATGATCCATGGGAGGATGGAAAAACTTCACTTGCATCTGATGTTAGTTTTTCATCACATTAAGCTAGCATTATGATCTTAGGATCTTTTCACTGAGAGAATAACAAGAACAGCAATAAAACATAAGCACATCAAAAGAGACAAGAGACACAAAGAGTTTTCCTCGGGGAAACCATAAAGGAGAAAACCCCGCAACTTCCTCTAAGATAGAATCAACACCAAAATAGTAAGAGATCTCCCAAAACAACAGTAGTCTTCTGTCTTCTGTCTAGGCCCAAAATTTCCTTCTTCAAAAGTGCGCCACACTTGAGAGAGCAAGTGATGTATTTCACAAGTAATAAATAGAGAGACTCTCACTCTCTATTTATATTCATCCGTTCACTTGAATTGTATTTTCACACGTAGGCTCAACCTAATAATTACTACTTGAGCCTACACCTTAATTAGTGTATAATAACTCAAGTGCCCTGAAACTATGGGGACTTACCTAATGACTTGATATGACTTGATTACATTATTAATCCTCCCGATCGGAACATCGGGGCATGACCACATGACTCAAATACATAATAGAGACATCTCGGAATAAACATCGGGTTACAATATATAAGATACATAGAAGAATACATTCTGAAGTTACATATACATCAACACTCCCTCTTAACTAGGACGGTATTCTTTCGACACAATTTTCAGCACTGGTCTTCTTCTCTGTATCAGCTGGATCATCTCGTCTTCAAGTCATCTTCACTATATTTGGATCATCTCTCGATCTGGATCAACATAGAACATCATCATTGGATCTGGATCATCTCTCGATCTGGATCAACATAAAACATCATCATTGGATCTGGATCATCTCTCGATCTGGATCAACATAAAACATCATCACTAGATCTGGATCATCTCTCGATCTGGATCAACATAAAACATCATCACTGGATCTGGATCATCTCTCGATCTGGATCAACATAAAACATCATCACTGGATCTGGATCATCTCTCGATCTAGATCAACATAAAACATCATCACTGGATTTGGATCATCTCTCGATCTGGATCAACATCACTGGATTGGATCTGGATCATCACTCGATCTGGATCATCACTGCTGGATCATCATTACTGGATCTGGATCATCACTCGATCTGGATCAACACTGGTGCTATCTCATGATTCTTCTCGTCATAGGAAGTTCTACAGAGCCAACCCTTTTTCATGCTGGTTGTAGGCGTACCCTCATGTAGGTCTTCGCCCAGCACTTACATCTGACCTGCTCGTCAGAAAGGCACACCTAGCACTCACATCTGATCATGTAGTAAACTACAATCCCATCAGAAATGCCCAGCACTCACATTCACCAGCATGATAGGACACACCTACTATCATCTGTGAAATGGATCAGCACTTACAACCACCAGCATGATAGGACACACCTACTATCATCTGTGGAAAGGCACAGTGCTCACATCCACCAGCATGGTAGGACACACCTACTACCATCTGTGGAAAGGCTCAGCACTTATAATCACCAGCATGGTAGGACACACCTACTACCATCTATGAAAAGGCTCTTCACTTACAATCACCAGCATGGTAGGACACAGCTACTACCATCTGTGAAAAGGATCCGCACTTACAATCACCAGCATTATAGGACACACCTACTATCATCTATGAAATGGCACAGCACTTACAGTCACCAGCATGATAGGACACACCTACTATCATCTATGACAAGGCTCAGCACTTACATCCATCCAGGCGGGAACACATCCTTCTCACAATGATGGAAGGGCATGCACTCATATCTGATCATGAGGGGAACACATCCCAACAATCATATCAGAATGGCCCCCAGTCCTCCTCGACTGAGCTACCTGGTAACTGACCAGGCGCCTCCATTCTCCTAGAGAATGGTAGTTTCCCTTACATCCGACCTGCTCGTCGGAATGGACAACACTCACATCTGACATGGAAGGAACTTAATCCTTTATCCATGAACAAAATGGTTCAGCACTTACATCTGATCAAGTGGGAACACATCCCTCTATCACATCAGAATGGTTACTCATTTCTTACATAGAGTGTTCCTGGTAACTGACCAGGTGCCTCCATTCCTAAAATGGCAATTGCTCTTACATCTGTCCTGCTCGACAGAATGGCTATGGATCTCAGCACTCATATCAGTCATGGAAGGAACCAATCCTCTCACCATGACAGAATGACTCAGCCCTTACATCTGACCATGGAAGGAACTAATCCTCTCACCATGTCAGAATGGCTCATCCCTTAAATCTGACCATGGAAGGAACCAATCCTCTCACCATGTCAGAATGGCTCTAGGTCTCATCACTTTCTCTGGGAGGAAGCCTCGATTTGGAGAACACCAAGTATCTCTCTGATGTACTCAAACTTCATCCTAGCCAATGGCTTCATCAATACATCAGCTATTTGTTCCTCCATCGCAACATACAGGAGCTTCACTGCTCCTCTCTGCACCATATCCCTGATATAGTGGTACTTGATCTTGATATGCTTCGACCTGTCATGGAACACTGGATTCTCTGACAACTTCACGCAACTCTGGTTGTCACAGTGTATACAAGTAGCATCCAAAGGGAGATCAAATATATCATACAGTAGCTTCCATGGCCATACTGCCTCACAACTAGCTGAACAAGCTGCGACATACTCTGCTTCAGCTGTACTCAGTGCCACACAGGATTGCTTCCTGCTAAACCAAGAGATCACATCTGATCCCATACTGAAGCAACATCCTGAAGTACTCTTCCTGTCGATGGCACTACCTGCCCAATCTGAATCAACATAACCTTCCAGGTTAATCTTCTGATTCACATCGTACTTGAGCCCATAATCAATTGTACTCTTCAGGTACCTCAGAATATGCTTTGCAGCAGTCAAGTGAACACTTCTCGGATCTGTCGGGTACTGGCTCAAGGTGTTCTCAGCAAAGCAGATATCTGGTCTCGTGTTCGTCAGGTACATCAATGACCCAATCATCTGACGATACATCGTAGCATCAACCGACTCTGACGAAGCATCACTCAATAGCTTCAGGTTCGATGCCATAGGTGTGGCCATCACCTTGCAGTCCATCATCCTGAACCTCTTCAGGATCTCTACTGCATACTTCCCTTGTCCAAGGAAGATCCCATCTGTACTCTGCCACACCTCCATACCTAGAACAGTAGTGCATCGACACATAACAGGAGCATCACTGGTCTTCCACCTTCAACCTTGTATCAAATGTTGGGATCCACTTTACTCTCAGTAAAGCCTAGAATCATCAGTAATCTTCCCATCCTGTCATACCATGTCGAACCTCAGGATCTTCTGCAATCACTCCCTCTGAAGTGGAGCATCATACTCCCTCTGTCTTCTGTACTCTATGCACTGAAACATTCTGTACTAGACTGACAAGTAGTATCCATCTAGGATCATTGGATAGTAAGATACTTTATCTTGAACTTCTCCAAAAGTTCATCTTGCACCCATCTGTGAGCTTGTCATCCTCTATCAACCTTGTGGCAAAGGTTAATATATTCATCAAGCTCATCATGTATGCGTTATCCCATGGGTGTCTTCTGAACTTGTACAAAGCCTTCTTTCATTTGCACACATGATTATGCATGTCATGTGACTTCACTTCTATTAGCTGTAAATGTTTCTTTGTAGACTATGCCTTCTCTTCATGAGAAGCCTCATGCTACGAATCTTGCTTTGTATGCCATGATGTTTCCATCTACTGCATGATGGAACTATGAACTTCTCTTCAGGTCTCGATACTATGCCCAGACATCATTCTTCCTAAACTGATCTTCCCTTTCTTCTTGGTGGCTGGAAGGTTCTGCATCAATGATGTCACTGCACTCGTCATATTATTCTTTGTCTTTGAACTGACGTCACTTGTTCTTCGGAACAAGTCTTCATTCTTCTTTGCTTGTAGGCGATTATGTATGCGATCTTTCCTACAAGTCAAATGCAATTGTATGGTTATAACATTTCATAAATAATATTCATACTGGCAACTACTTATGCATAAATATATGATCATGCAACTACTTTAACCAATACAACATTCATCCATGTCTCACTAAAACTTTTTAGATGCCTTCCATCTCTACCAGGACAACATTGAGATTGTGCACTAATCCAATATGTTAGCAAATAGGTTTCATTCTAGATAAGTAGCAATGGAGAGTTGTATAGCACCATGAGCTACTTACCCATCACATGCATATTAGTAGTATACTGTTGTTAATGCAAACATCCTATCATGCATAATACATCAACTGAATATAAACAAATGCATAACAAAACAATATCATGAAATAACAATTGAATACTTATCTTTATTTGTTTCGAGGGTATACTCCTTTTTGAGCCTTCAGCTTCATCGTCTTCTTCATTCATAATAGAATCGTTTCTTATCCAAAAACTAAGGTGGATAAGAAGTTCTTCAAGAGTTGAGTTCTTCATATTCCTCATTTCTTGGGGGATCTTCTTTGGATGGAAAGAGCTTGATCTTCAGTTGCTCTGAACTTCTCTTCTTGAGCTTCTTCTTCGTGTGAGTTCTCTCTCTAGATTATATTGAAAGTAATCACTTCCTTCTAGCACACATTCCTCACATGAATGAATTCCATGATCCTGGGAGGCCATTCAAGGTGGCCATTACCACTTTTGCATTATTCACTTTTTCTTTTACTGCTTCAAGTTGTTCTTTGATTTGAGAGACTCTTATGACTGCATGGTCTCTGCATTCTAGATCTTCACATTCTTCAACTAGTTTCTTTATGTCATATTCTGATTTTGTTCTTCCCTTCAAATAACTTGAAATTCTGGAAGACCTTCAACAGCTTTGCTTGCAATAGGTAGTGCTCTGTAATGCACATGTGCAAGCCTTCTATGCCAAAGCTCATTTGGCTCTACTGTGTCATGGATCAAGGCTTGTTCTGGATATCCCTTCAATTTGTACAAGCCTCCTTCTTGTTCTTCAATCACTACCACATCATCGATAGTCTTTCCTTTTGGCCATATGATGACTTGACCATCTATGAATGCAGCCCGCATTCCTTTTGCATCAATGCTGAAATGGAGAGAAGGTTCTTCTTCAATCCTGGCACAAACAGTACTTCTTTCATTGTTAGAGACTTACCAGAGTCTAGCTTGTATGAACATTCCCCACTACCTTTTATTGGAAATTGGTAGTCATCTCCTAGTCTCACCTTGTGAGGTGATTCATGATCTGACAGTCTTACAAAGGATTCCTTGAATCCCATCATATGTTTGTAAGCCCCACTGTCTATAAGCCAATCATCACTTCCATGAGTAATGTTACCTGTGAGAGCTGATATTAGAACATATTTATCCTCACTTGAAGAATCTTCACTTTCACATCTGGATCTCTTTCTGGATGGTTCATCATCCTCTGCAGCATGAGCATGATGTCTTCCTTGGCCTCATCTACCTCTGAAACCGGAACCTCTGTACTCATGTAGGTGTCCAATCTAGAGAGATAAAATACTTCTATGTTTGGAATTTTTCAACTTCCCAAGCTTGTCACCAAGCTGATGTGATATATCATATTGAAATGAGAACCTCAAATGAAAATAGCAAAGGATTAGATCTTACCGATTTGAGGTGTCCGTCCTTGTCCCATAGCTTGTTGATCTAGGGTTTGTCACAGAAACCCTAATTTTAAAAACTTGGAATATTTCAGATATGATTGGAAAAATATATATATATCTTCAAATGGAGCTGTCCAATGTACTCCTTTTATGAAAACAGTGGAGGGAAGCTCCCGAAACAGGAAGCCCTAATTTTCTGATTTCTTCTGCAGAAATTCCTGTTACTGTTTCTATGATATCTCCGACATTACTGATCCTATGTGTCGACAATTTTTCACTGTGGTAACCTCCCATGTCCCTAATCCAACACCATAGGTTTCATCAGAATTGGTTTCACCATTTGGGATTTATGATCCTTTTCCCAAGGTGACCTGTTACAGGACTGTTCAGAACAGCGAAGTTGTACGGCATGCCATGTGTCACTGGTTCATCTTCTGAGTCTGATATTCGGACCACCAAAATAAAATTCTGTTCCCTTTCTGGAACACCTTCAGGAATTCCATTTGGACCTCTGTAGCTCAAGATATTGCAGATCTCCCCAGATGTCCGTTTTAGGGATGAATTCTGGAAGACGCTGGAACCCTAACTTGGATATGTCATATCTCCTGGAGTACAGAGTATCTGAGTCTGATTTTTGGCAACAGGATTCATCAGGATTTTATATGCTGTCCCTAAAATTTTTTGCTTCTGAGACTTCGCCAATATAAGAATATAGCGACTGTACCAAAACTTAGCAGTTTTAGTATTTAGGGTTTCTCCTATCTCAGGGTCAAACTAGGGTTTGACTTTACTGGAGTTTCACCCAACCAAATTTCTTGATCTAGGTCTCTAAACTTCGGTTTTGATGAGTAGAATAACCCTATTCTAGTCTCACTCAAAAATTCCTCTTCTGTAGAAAGCCCTAATTTCCGCATCGAAGACTGAAAATGCTCGGAATCAAATTCCGCCTCGACATAAAGATGCGCCCTAAGGAGGAGAGTTTTCCTAGCATACTTTTGCTCAAAATATGTGGAGGAAGATCCACAAACTAGGAAGCCCTTAGTTTCTATAGCTACACAATGTCTTCTTCTCAGGTTAGCTTTGATACCATGTTAGTTTTTCATCACATTAAGCTAGCATTATGATCTTAGGATCTTTTCACTGAGAGAATAACAAGCACAGCAATAAAACATAAGCACATCACAAGAGACAAGAGACACAAAGAGTTTTCCTCGGGGAAACCATAAAGGAGAAAACCCTGCAACTTCCTCTAATATAGAATCAACACCAAAACAGTAAGAGATCTCCCAAAATAGCAGTAGTCTTATGTCTTCTGTCTAGGCCCAAAATTTCCTTCTCCAAAAGTGCGCAACACTTGAGAGAGCAAGTGATGTATTTCACACGTAATAAATAGAGAGACTCTCACTCTCTATTTATATTCATCCGTTCACTTGAATTTCCTTTTCACACATAGGCTCAACCTAATAATTACTACTCGAGCCTACACCTTAATTAATGTATAATAACTCAAGTGCCCCGAAACTGTGGAGACTTACCTAATGACTTGATCTGACTTGATTACATTATTAATCCTCCCGATCGGAACATCAGGGCATGACCACATGACTCAAATACATAATAGAGACATCCTAGAATAAACATCGGGTTACAATATATAAGATACATAGAAGAATACATTCCGAAGTTACATATACATCAACATCTGAGGACTGCAAGATGAAGGACAATTCTGAGGCAGATGAATATCCTCCTAGTTTACCTATTAGTGAACCCAAAATCAATGCGCAGGAGGGTGATACTTCCAATGATGATAAGGGATATTTTGGATCAGTTCCAAAATAAGAATAAAAATTATATATGAATTCATTATTTGAACTTCTGAATGAAGTGGAATACAAGCCCCCGCCAACTGGGTATGAACTAGGAAAATTGAAGGAGAAAAATCTGATGCAGAGAGATGAGCACAATTCATACTTTTGGACTCCTTTGCAGCATGATGAATCTAAAATAAAAGGGCATGATATTATATCTAATTTATTTCCATGTCACATGTCATTCCAACCTTCATAGATACCCTCCAATGCACATCATGGAAGTGATTTTGCAGAAAATTCAAAGGTTGACTTGTATGTCGAGAATGAGTTTTTTGTTGTGGATCCATGCCACAAGAAAAATAGTCATGTATGTCGGCTATTTGAAGGATAAAAATTGGTGGAGGATATTTTTTGTGAGCCACATAATTTTATTGTATTAGTAAAGGAGGATAGAAAGAATCTAATGGAATCCATGAAAAACTTTGTTGACATCAATGCCATGGTGGCAAGATGTTGTTGTAGAGCTTCTGGTGGAGAGATGGAAGGAGAGAAATTTACAGAAGAGTATGATAGCAATGAAATAAGGCATTGCCAAGATGAAGGAGAAATATATGAACTTACTATATGGCATATATCATATCCTCATGATCGTTGAGATGTACCATAGTGCACTCAAGAAGGAAGAAGAAGAATCAAAGAGGCTCGCTAATAAGATGGAGATCACTAGTGACTTATTGAAGAGCACATAAAGATTCCTTCAAGATTCAAAGTTGCAGATATGTCAACTTCAAAAGGAGTTGAAGATGTCAACCCTTTCATGCTTCATGGAAGGAAATGTTTTGGTTATAACAGAGGGACCTCATGTGGAGGACAACCATGAGGAAGGAGAATATTTACAAGTGTTTGTGAAGATCCATGATGAAGAGTATTTTGGCCAAGAACCTCTTGGTATGAAGAATTGCATAGAGGAGTTCTTATATATGGGAAATATGGCTGAGGACATTCCAAGTGAATCAGAAATCAAATATGATAATCTATTCATGTATTGGGTAGATAAAAATATCACAGAAATAGAGGATCAATGATGTACTAGAATTTCTTGCACCAGTGAAGGGTTGTTTAACACACATGCTGGGAAAGAGACACATTATGAAAACCCCTTATGGTTGGTAGAATATGTTCCAGAGGGGATGGATGATCACATTCCATATGGATTAGAAAATAAAAAATTTATGTATTTATACATTGATTGCTTGGATTGAGACACCTGGGAATGAAGACGGCGAGAGGTAAAGAGTTTAAATTCTACAATAAATTCCTTGTTGTGAATGACATTGTCTTGGCATGTGTGAAGCCACAAAGATTTAATTTTCATCCATTCGATACCTTCCATGCATATGCACATGATCTGCATTCTAATTTTTTTTGTGCTTGAGGAATTTTGGGATGGAGATGACAAGTTCCAAGCACATGGACATTTCCCGAGAAAGGCTGATGTTTCTGTTAGTTTTTCATCACATTAAGCTAGCATTGTGATCTTAGGATCTTTTCACAGAGAGAATAACAAGCACAGCAATAAAACATAAGCACATCACAATAGACAAGAGACACAAAGAGTTTTTCTCAGGGAAATCATAAAGGAGAAAACCCCGCAACTTCCTCTAAGATAGTATCAACACCAAAACTGTAAGAGATCTCCCAAAACAACAATAGTCTTTTGTCTTCTGTCTAGGCCCAAAGTTTCCTTCTCCAAAAGTGCGCCACACTTGAGAGAGAATGTGATTTATTTCACAAGTGATAAGTAGAGAGTCTCTCACTCTCTATTTATATTCTTCCGTTGACTTGAAGTGCACTCAATCATGTCATCCCAACTAACAATTACTTACTCGAGCCTACACCTTAATTAGTGTATAATAACTCAAGTGCCCCGAAACTGTGGGGACTTACCTAATGACTTGATATGACTTGATTACATTATTAATCCTCCTGATCGGAACATCGGGGCATGATCACATGACTCAAATACATAATAGAGACATCCTGGAATAAACATTGAGTTACAATATATAAGATACATAGAAGAATACATTCCGAAGTTACATATACATCAACACTCCCTCTTAACTAGGAAGGTATTCTTTCGACACAATTTTCAGCACTGGTCTTCTTCTCTGTATCAGCTGGATCATCTCGTCTTCAAGTCATATTCATCTTCAAGTCATCTTCACTGGATCTGGATCATCTCTCGATCTGGACCAACATAGAACATCATCACTGGATCTGGATCATCTCTCGATCTGGATCAACATAAAACATCATCACTTTATCTGGATCATCTCTCGATCTGGATCAACATAAAACATCATCACTAGATCTAGATAATCTCTCGATATGGATCAACATAAAACATCATCACTGGATCTGGATCATCTCTTGATCTGGATCAACATAAAACATCATCACTGGATCTGGATCATCTCTCGATCTGGATCAACATCACTGGACTAGATCTGGATCATCACTCGATCTGGATCATCATTGCTGGATCATCATTACTAGATCTGGATCATCACTCGATCTGGATCAACAAAGGTGCTATCTCATGATTCTTCTCGTCATAGGAATTTCTACAGAGCCAGCCCTTTTTCATGCTGGTTGTAGGCCTACCCTCATGTAGGTCTTCGCCCAGCACTTACATCTGACTTGCTCGTCAGAAAGGCATGCCCAACACTCACATATGATCATGTAGTAAACTACAATCCCATCAGAAAGGCCT
>LPNX010150582.1:0-12987 GCA_001517045.1 Pseudotsuga menziesii | reverse complement strand
ATCCACCAGCATGGTAGGACACACCTACTACCATCTGTGGAAAGGCTCAGCACTTATAATCACCAGCATGGTAGGACACACCTACTACCATTTGTGAAAAGGCTCTGCACTTACAATCACCAACATGGTAGGACACACCTACTACAATCTATGAAAAGGCACTACACTTACAATCACCAGCATGGTAGGACACACCTACTACCATCTGTAAAAAGGCACTGCACTTACAGTCACCAGCATGATAGGACACACCTACTATCATCTGTGAAATGGCACAGCACTTACAGTCACCAGCATGATAGGACACACCTACTATCATCTGTGACAAGGCTCAGCACTTACATCCATCCAGGCGGGAACACATCCTTCTCACAATGATGGAAGGGAATGCACTCATATATGATCATGAGGGGAACACATCCCAGCAATCATATCAGAATGGCCCCCAGTCCTCCTCGACTGAGCTACCTGGTAACTGACCAGGCACCTCCATTCTCCTAGAAAATGGCAGTTGCCCTTACATCCGACCTGCTCGTCGGAATAGCCAACACTCACATCTGACATGGAAGGAACTTAATCCTTTATCCATGAATAGAATGGTTCAGCCCTTACATCTGATCAAGTGGGAACACATCCCTCTATCACATCGGAATGGTTACTCAGTTCTTACACTGAGTGTTCTTGGTAACTGACCAGGTGCCTCCATTCCTAGAATGGCAATAGCTCTTACATCTGTCTTGCTCGACAGAATGGCCAGCACTCATATCTGACATGGAAGGGAGCAACCCTCTCACCATGACAGAATGGCTCAGCCCTTACATCTGACCTGCTCGTCATAATGGCTATGGATCTCAGCACTCATATCAGTCATGGAACGAACCAATCCTCTCACCATGATGGAATGACTCAGCCCTTACATCTAACCATGGAAGGAACCAATCCTCTCACCATGTTAGAATGGTTGAGCCCTTACATATGATCATGGAAGGAACCAATCCTCTCACGATGTCAGAATGGCTCTGGGTCTCATCACTTTCTCTAGGAGGAAGCCTCAATATGGAGAACACCAAGTCTCTCTCTGAAGTACTTGAACTTCAGCCTAGCCAATGGCTTCATCAATACATCAGCTATATGTTCCTCCGTCGCAACATACAGGAGCTTCACTGCTCCTCTCTACAACATATCCCTGATATAGTAGTGCTTGATCTCGATATGCTTTGACCTGTCATGAAACACTGGATTCTCTGACAACTTCACGCAACTCTGGTTGTCACAATGTATACAAGTAGCATCCAACTGGAGATCAGATATATCAGACAGTAACTTCTGTAGCCATACTGCCTCACAACTAGATGAACAAGCTACGACATACTCTGCTTCAGCTATACTCAGAGCTACACATGATTGCTTCCTGCTAAACCAAGAGATCACATCTGATCCCATACTGAAGCAACATCCTGAAGTACTCTTCCTGTCGATGGCACTACCTGCCCAATCTGAATCAACATGACCCTCCAGGTTAATCTTCTGATTCACACCATACTTGAGCCCATAATCAAATTGTACCCTTCAGGTACCTCAGAATATGCTTTGCATCAATCAAGTGAACACTTCTCGGATCTGTCAGATACTGGCTCAAGGTGTTCACAACAAAACAAATATCTAGTCTCGTGTTCGTCAGGTACATCAATGACCCAATCATATGACGATACATCGTAGCATCAACCGTCTCTGATGAAGCATCACTCAATAGCTTCAGGTTCGATTCCATAGGTGTGGCCACAGCTTTGCAGTCCATCATCCCAAACCTCTTCAGGATCTCTACTGCATACTTCCCTTGTCCAAGGAAGATTCCATCTGTACTCTGCCAAACCTCCATACCTAGAACAATAGTGCATCGACACATAACAGGAGCATCACTGGTCTTCCACCTTCAACCTTGGATCAAAGGTTTGAATCCACTTTACTTTCAGTAAAGCCTAGAATCATCAGTAATCTTCCCATCCTGTCGTACCATGTCGAACCTCAGGATCTTCTGCAATCACTCCCTCTGAAGCAGAGCATCATACTCCCTCTGTCTTCCATACTCTATGCACTGAAACATTCTGTACTGGAGTGACAAGTAGTATCCATCTAGGATCACTGGACACTAAGATCCTCTATCTTGAACTTCTTCAAAAGTTCATCTTGCACACATCTGTGAGCTTGTCATCCTCTATCAACCTTGTAGCAAAGGTTAAGATATTCATCAAGCTCATCATGTATGTGTTATCCCATGGTTGTCTTCTGAACTCGTACAAGGCCTTCTTTCATTTGCACACATGATTATGCATGTCATGTGACTTCACTTCTATTAGCTATAAATGTTTCTTTGTAGACTATGCCTTCTCTTCATGAGAAGCCTCATGCTACGAATCTTTCTTTGTATCCCATGATGTTTCCATCTATTGCATGATGGAACTATGAACTTCTCTTCAGGTCTCGATACTACGCCCAGACATCATTGTTCTTGAACTGATCTTCCCTTTCTTCTTGGTGGATGGAAGGTTTACATCAATGATGTCACTGCACTCGTCATATTATCCTTTGTCTTTGAACTGTCGTCACTTGTTCTTCGGAACAAGTCTTCATTCTTCTTTGCTTGTAGGCGATTATGTATGCGATCTTTCCTACAAGTCAAATGCAATTGTATGGTTATAACATTTCATAAAGAATATTCATACTGGCAACTACTTATGCATAAATATATGATCATGCAACTACTTTAGCCAATACAACATTCATCCATGTCTCACTGAAACTTTCTAGATGCCTTCCATCTCTACCAGGACAACATTGAGATTGTGCACTAATCCAATATGTCAGCAAAGAGGTTTCATTCTAGATAAGTAGCAATGGAGATTTGTATAGCACTATGAGTGACTTACCCATCACATGCATATTAGTAGTATACTGTTGTTAATGCAAACATCCTATCATGTATAATACATCAGCTGAATATAAACAAATGCATAACAAAACAATATCATGAAATAACAATTGAATACTTATCTTTATTTGCTTCGAGGGTATACTCCTTTTTGAGCCTTTAGCTTCATCGTCTTCTTCATTCATCATAGCATCGTTTCTTATCCAAAAACTAAGGTGGATAAGAAGTTCTTCAAGATTTGAGTTCTTCATATTCCTCATTGCTTGAGGGATATTCTTTGGATGGAAAGAGCTTGATCTTCAATTGCTCCCACCTTCTCTTCTTGAGCTTCTTCTTCTTGTGAGTTCTCTTTCTAGAGTCTATTGAAAGTAATCACTTCCTTCTAGCACACATTCCTCACATGAATGAATTCCACGATCCTGGGAGGCCATTCAAGGTGGCCATCACCACTTTTGCATTCTTCACTTTTTCTTTTACCGCTCCAAGTTGTTCTTGATTTGAGAGACTCTTATGACTTGCATGGTCTCTGCATTCTAGATCTTCACATTCTTCAACTGGATTCTTTAGGTCATATTCTGATTTTTGTTCTTCCATTCAAATAACTTGAAATTCTTGAAGACCTTCAACATCTTTGCTTGCAATAGGTAGTGCTCTGTAATGCACATGTACAAGCCTTCTATGCCAAAGCTCATTTGGCTCTACTATGTCATGGATCAAGGCTTGTTCTGGATGTCCCTTCAATTTGTACAAGCCTCCTTCTTGTTCTCCAATCACTACCACATCATCAATAGTCTTTCCTTTTTGGCTACATGATGACTTGACCATCTATGAATGCAACCCGCATTCCTTTTGTATCAATGCTGAAATGGAGAGAAGGTTCTTCTTGAGTACTAGAACAAACAATACTTCTTTCATTGTTAGAGACTTACCAGAGTCTAACTTGTATGAAGATTTTCCACTACCTTTTATTGGATATTAGTAGTCATCTCCCAGTTTCACCTTGTGTGGTGATTCATGTCTGACAGTCTTACAAAGGATTCCTTGAATCCCGTCATATGTTTGGAAGCCCCCGCTGTCTATAAGCCAATCATCATTTCCATGAGTAATGTTACCTGTGAGAGCTGATATCAGAACATATTCATCCTTGCTTGAAGAATCTTCACTTTCATATATGGATCTCTTTCTGGATGGTTCATCATCCTCTGCAGCATGAGCATGATGTCTTCTTGGCCTCGTCTCCCTCTGAAACTGGAACCTCTATACTCATGTAGGTGTCCAATCCAGTTTCTTCAGAGAGATCAAATACTTCTATGCTTGGAAGTTGTCAACTTCACCAATATTATCATCAAGCTATTGTGATAGATCATATTGAAATGAGAACCTCAAATGGAAATAGCAAAGGATTAGATCTTACCGATTTGAGGTGTCCGTCCTTGTCCTGGAATTCGTTGATCTAGGGTTTGTCGCAGAAACCCTAATTTTCAAAACTTGGAATCTTTCAGATCTGATTGGAAAAATAGATAGATCACTTCAAATGGAGCTGTCCAATGTACTCCTTTTCTGAAAACAGTGGAGGGAAGCTCCCGGAACAGGAAGCCCTAATTTTCTGATTTCTTCTGCAGACATTCCTGTTACTGTTTATTTGATATCTCTAAAGTTACAGCTCCTCTGTGTTTGAAATTTTGTACTGAGGTAAAATCGCATGTCCCTGATCCAAAACCATAGGTTTCATCAGAATTGGTTTCACCATTTGGTATTTATGATCCTTTTCCAAGGGTGACCTGTTATAGGACTATTCAGAACAGAGAAGTTGTACGGAATTCCACGTGTCACTGGTTCATCTTCTAAGTCTGATATTTGGATCACCAAAATTAAAGTCCGTTCCCTTTCTGTAACATCTTCAGGAATTCCATTTGGACCTCTGTAGCTCAAGATATTGTAGATCTCCCTAGATGTCCTGTTTATGGATGATTTCTGGAAGAGGCTGGAACCCTAACTTGGAGAGATCATATCTCCTGGAGTATAGAAAATTTGAGTCTAAGTTTTGGATACAGGCTTCATCAAGATTTTATATGTGTCCCTTGAAAGTTTAAGCTTCTTAGACTTTTCCAACCTCGGAATATAGCGATTGTACCAAAACTTAGCAGTTTTAGTATTTAGGGTTTCTCCTAGCTCAGTGTCAAACTAGGGTTTTACTTTCCCAGAGTTTCACCCACCAATTTTCTTGATCCAGGTCTCTAAACTTCGGTTTTGATGAGGAGAAAAATCCTATGCTGGTCTCACTCAAAAATTCCTCTTATGTAGAAAGCCCTAATTTCCACATCGAAACTGAAAATGCTTGAGATTGAATTCCGCATCGACAGAAAGATGCACCCTTCAATGGGGAGTCATCTTAGCATACTCTTGACGAAAATCTGTGGAGGAAGATCCACAAAATAGGAAGCCCTAGTTCCTGTAGCTGCACAATGTCTTCTTCTCAGGTTAGCTCTGATACCATGTTAGTTTTTCATCACATTAAGCTAGCATTGTGATCTTAGGATCTTTTCACTGAGAGAATAACAAGCACAGCAATAAAACATAAGCACATCACAAGAGACAAGAGACACAAAGAGTTTTCCTTGGGGAAACCATAAAGGAGAAAACCCCGCAACTTCCTCTAAGATAGTATCAACACCAAAACAGTAAGAGATCTCCCAAAACAGCAGTAGTCTTCTGTCTTTTTTCTAGGCCCAAAATTTCCTTCTTCAGTAGTGCGCCACACTTGAGAGAGCAAGTGATGTATTTCACAAGTTATAAATAGATATTCTCTCACTCTCTATTTATATTCTTCCATTGACTTGAAGTGCACTCAATCATGTCGGCCCAACTAACAATTACTTACTCGAGCCTACACCTTAATTAGTGCATAATAACTCAAGTGCCCCGAAACTATGGGGACTTACCTAATGACTTGATATGACTTGATTACATTATTAATCCTCCCGATCGGAACATTGGGGCATGATCACATGACTCAAATACATAATAGAGACATCCCAGAATAAACATCGGGTTACAATATATAAGATACATAGAAGAATACATTCCGAAGTTACATATACATCAACAGTTTATCATGGAAGGAGTTCTCTTTTTAGTGAAGATTTGAAATAAATCCCTTGTGTTGGACCATCCCATGATGGGATTGATGGATCCACACCTTTGGTGGACACATTTTGCAAAGATGTTTTTCACCATAACTTGTTCCACACACCTATGGTAGCCAACACACACGAGGATGACAACTGGGTGAAGGGTTTCTTTGTTTTGATGTTGTTAGTGCTAGAAATTGTTCCCAGACTACGGAAGAACAAGACAACACAATCTCAAAAAATCACAATAAAGTAAAATAGGGTTTTATAAGGTTTTGGTTGAACAGTTTGAAGAAAAGAGGGAAAACATTCATAATACCAAAGCAAACACTAAATCATGAGCATTTAAATGACTGAGATGCATAAAATATAAACCATAATCCAACAGAGTAAACACAGTACTGAGTTTCACCCACATTTAGCAAGCATAAAAACATTAAACAAGAAATGAATATACCAACTGAGTAATTAACACAAATTAGAAATGAAACCAGTCAATAATCTGAAGGGCATATAGTGTATATATTTCATAGTTCAGTCATCAAAAACACATAAGGGTCTTTTACTTAGCTCATAAACACAGCCTGATAGCCTCCCCTTGCCAGCAAAAAATCGAACCATTTGTCTTCTTTCAGAATTACATTTATCCTATTCGTTCAAAATCAGTTGAATAACTGAACCCTAACTGCTTTTAGGCTATATATCGAATAGTTCAATCTAAACTATCATTATACAAAAATAAAATGACTTTTTGAACTTAACTAATAACTGAATTTCTTAACTAACTTTACAAGTCTTTAGCTGTTTCAGCTAGTAAAGAGACCCCCTCCAAGGCCTGAGTTTTCCTTCCATATTTCAAGTGATCTGCCTCCAAGTCTGCAACCCTCCTAGTTAGCTCCTCGTTCTGTTGAGTTAGCTCCTGGATAGTCTGCTTTAGCTGTGTGAACTGATTCTCTGTTTGCCTTTTCCTTTTAAGAGCTTCTCTAGAAACTGCAATTAATTCTTGGTAATTATTGTTAGCCTCTTCCAAGTCTTCTCTAAGTCTCATGTTTGCAGTAAGTAATCCATCATTAGTTTCATGCATATATTCAACTTGATGTTTGTATTGCTTAATGCTTCTTTGTAGGTTTTCTTTTTTAGAATCAATACATTTGTTTCCTGAGATTGTTTGCATCCCTTCTGGTGTCCATGGGATTTTTAGTTTCTTATATATTTCTTCATCCTCCTTCATAAGCTCTCTAGAGGTCACAGGAATCTCTGGATGTTCTTCAGTTTCAGTATTGCAGTGAACTTCTTCTTCAACTATCTATGTTTTCTCTAGACAAGAACTCTTTACCTCATTTTGTTGTTGTTCTTGAATCATCTGATTTTGAATCTCCAAGAAAATATCAGAAATCTTAGTATCCGTGAAGATAGATTTATCTTTTGATACTATTGGTTTTTTACTTTTCATAATTTCTTTATTGTCATTTTCACTATCATCCAATTTCTCTTGAGATGATGAATATTTTATCACTGTAACCTTTTCTTTAACCAATTTGGGATTCAGTAGCTTCTTCATGTTTAACCTAAGTTTGTTCTTCGGCCTTGTCTTAGGTCTCCAGACTACTCCAACCTCTCCCAACATCTTCAGAACCTTTCCTTGATGAGTTAATGAGGAAAATTCAACAACGTTCATTCTTTTATTTCTGGACACTGTTTCCTCATCACAATGAGTGTGAATTTCTTTCTTAACACAAACCTTAGCTTCATTAGTAACTAGAACTCTAGCCTCATCAGACACGTATTTTTCATCCTCTTCTGACAGTACTGTAATGGGGCTTTGCTTCTGTTCTTTAACCTCCTCCATTGCATCTTGTTCTGTAGGTAAAACTTCTTCAATTGGCTCAGCTTCCTTCATCTCTGACTGTAGAACTTTGCTTTCCTCAACATTAACTCATTTCCCAAGCTCAATATTTTCATTTTCTTGATTCTAAGCTTCTCCTGGTTTATCAGTTTCTTCATCTTTGACTATGAACTTTTTTCTAATCTTCTTAATCAGAGTTTGACCCTTATCTACCTGCCTTTTTTGAGATTGTTCCTCCTACTCAGTCTTGAAACCTGACCAAAATACGAAATGCTCCCATGTCTTTTCTCTTTTTATCAATACAATACTTATGATGAGTTTTATGAGCCCATGGTGAAAAAATGATTGTTTTGTATGGTCTGGTGTTCTCTCACCCTACATGACATCTTCTATAAGCTTTTCAAAAATATGAAAGGAATATTCATTTTAGATTCATGACTGAGATGTTGAAGGAATCTAAAATGATATTTGAACACAAAGGCAAATCTACCCTCACATGTGACATAGCTTTACAAGATTTTAATAGGCTCAATCCACTCAGGTTTAAAGTTTTGAATGGGAACACCTTTTCCCCAGTCTGCTACAACACCAGGAAGCAGATATCTTTGATCATCAAAGGTGAAGGGTACCTTTTTGAACCAGAACTCTCCTTCATCCAGAATCCCTGTTGCATCTGCTAGTAACTCCCTAGTTAGTTTGAACTTCAAAGTGTCAAAAGACACTACATCCTTGTCTAAACATTGAGAAAACTTGTAAGAAACCTCTGAATGATAACCTTCAATATTTTCGAAGAACACTAACCATCCTGCTTCTACAAACAATTGTGCGCAATCTGGAAATTTTTTCACCCAACTTAAGTTTATGGGTTCTTCCCTATTGGTCTCTCCACTCTTTTTCATTGTCAAACAAATTCTATAAATACCACACTCTGACCATATTTTAAACTATTACAACAACTAATCCAGTTGCTGGAATCCTATTATTCTATCTATCAGGTGTCGAACTGCATGCATCCAATCTTCTCTGACCGTTTTGAGTACTCCAGACAAATGCTCCTGAAATCCCTAACTTTCGCTCTAATTAAAATTTTCGCTTTCTAAGAACTAATTTTCCTCCACGATCTCCACCTTCTCTTCGTGCACTTCAGGAAACGACATGATTTGAGACGCCTTTGTTTCATTATGATCTGCCGTCATTATTTCATCAGTTCTGCAAGAAACCTCCATGATTCACTTTCATGATTATAGTCCACTTGTCAAAGTGATTATCATTTGAATGTTCCCACGGTAATAGCATCCCCCATTATTAACAATTAATCCTTCTCAGCATTGGCGATCGGAGGTTCAAGACCGAATGAATCATCACTTCCCATTTCTAACATGTCGACGATCGGGGGCAGTAATCTCTAATGCATCGAAACTTCAAGTCACTATGCTACTGCAGTGTCAACGTTTTAAAGAACTAAATCTCCGCAACATTTAAAAAATGACTTTAGACCATTAGCTTTCCGCAACGTTGAAAGATGATTTTAAATTTTTGCAGGACTTTAAACCATTGGCTTCACGATCAGCGATCGGAAGCATTATGAACTATCTCATCAGCGCTTTAAAGAACTATACCTCCGCAACATTGAAAGAGGATTTTTAACTTTGCACGAATTTCTTGTAGTGCCTCTGTGTAACTTTTTCTGTCTTGCGCTACAAGAAAATTCAAGTTAATGATTTTCAAAAATTATGCTAATGATAAGGGTTTAAACTTGGTTTAGGAGTCTCAATTAAACTTTTATGCTATTTTTCAAACTTTTTAATCCATATAAGCCTTATATAAGCCCTTTGATCATGAAATCAACCCAAAACTTGTAAAAATAAACTAAGAAATCAAATAACATAAAAGCTAAAGGGAAAAATTCAAACTATGTCAATGAACAAAATTTTCTAAGAATAAAAACCAAGCTTCAAAACATAAACAAAAGCATTAAAAGATAGAAAACAAAAACATGACCTAACAGATGCCAAGTAAGGAGCAAGAGGCTCCCACACTCATTCATGGGGATTTGTTGAGGGAACCACCCCATTCAATCCGCAGTAAATGCAACCATGTCTTATCTTTGATTCATCCTTTCATGGTGGTGATTGCATGACCAGTGGAAAAGAGTTGAGCCATTGGTATTGTGCACATGTGAAAGCAATAAAATTCCCATATGGATCTGAAAGTTGGAGGATTTATTCATATATGGAAGGAATGGGTTGGTAATTGTTGGATTCATGCACCTTGGAGGGTATACCTTTTTCTTACACCATCGAATTTTCAGGAGACACATCCTACATCTTCTGTGAGCAACATGGGCATCTATGGTTGTCGTAGGATTCCCAAAATTGTCTTGGGACATGGGACTCACACCCATGTCATTGTAGAAACATAATTGTGAGATTCAATGCTGATGTGCGTCAAGAACATAAGGAACTTTATGTTGGGTGGGGAAATCACACATATTTCCAATTTTGCTTTGAGAATTTCCAATTTTCAGTGGAGTGGTATGATTCCCACATCATGAATATCATTTCCTGTGATGATAAATTGCTATGTTGGATACTAATGTTTGGATACTTACAGTTGAGGAAATGGGATCGAGGCATAATCGAGGCATAATTTTTTCTGATAAGTGTTGGAAGGAATTCTCACTAAAGGGAGTGCAATGCAAGCAATGAGACCCTTTCATTACTTTTTTTTTGTGAAACTTTACATGCTAGCTTGATGGATCAAGTCAATGTTTTTTGCACATGAGTATATGCTCCAATTCTCCTACCTGGTGGACAAATTCGCAACACTCAAGAGTGCTTCTACTTGAGGACAAGCAGATTTGGGAGGGGAGTACTGTCATGTCCCCATATTTTTAGACATAAAATTGTTGACCATACCCAACACATTGCGGGGGGTCAAAGATTCATTAATTACCTCACCTAGGGAATTTTGTCCAAATATTATTTATGATGCATTAATTAATTATCCTAGGAGAATGGTGCTAAATAAACATTATTGAGACATGTGTTTAATTTTTCTTTATCATTAATATTTATTGTGAAAATAACATGTGGAATTGAGCTTTCCATGTTAGGAACAATTGGAAAACCAACTTTCCAAGGGAGGAGATTAAGAAAGTGTAAACTCTATGATAGAAGCAATCATAGAGAAAAGGGACAGTGCCCAAAAGCTATGACAAAAGTTGTCATAATAAAAGCAGACATCAATTGACTAAGGAGGGAACAATTTGATTTTTAAGAATCAAACTCAAAAGAAGGAAAGTCAGAAAATATATCATAGGGAAAAGTAGGAAACATTTGACTAAGGAGGGTGAAGTTTCCTTTTGGAGGCTCAGTACAAAAGAAGGAAAGGCAGAAAAAGTTTTCATTAGCAAACGTAGAAACTATGGACCTAAGGAGGGCATAGTTTCCAAGTTTGATGAATGACATCGATAGGGAAACATCTCCACATGGTCCTACACTCCAATTTTCTCAAGTAATTCTGCTCATATGTGGCTAGGGTTAGGGCTTCTAGGTGGTTGACTTGCTCTCATAGATCACCATTTTCCTCTACTTGCTAAACGGGTCACTCATATTTCTTTTAAAGAACAATTCAATCTCATTCACACATTTTGGTTGAGGATTTAATTGCTTGATGCTATGTGAGCATAATTTTCTGACTGATGCACCTCAGAGATTTAAGAGATGATCCCTAAACCTTCCCTTCCCCACTCCTTCATTCTCATTCTCTTCTATTTGCAGGTATGGAGTGCTTAATATCCAGCCATTGAAGTTTTATCCCTCTTTACGGATAATTTTGGGCCTCCTACCCATCATTTTGATTCATTTTCTATAATGTTCAATAAATCCAATTCTATATGATGTGTAATAGATGATATACTCTTTAATTTATATTTTTCATGTGGTGATAATTCTGTTCCTGAATTTTACCCTCTCAGTTTCTCATGAAAATCTTAATTTGTCATTATAAGAAGTAAGAAAAGGTTGTGGAAATGATTTGAAGGGTTTTATATGTTAATTGAAGTGGTATTAGTCTCTTTCATACTTTGTACACTGTACTGAATTAATTCTTCTGTGTAGTTCATGCTTGATTCAGCACCCTAGCTAGATTACTAGTTTTAATTGACTAGTTTTACATTTTTTGCAATAAAAAGAGTTCCACCCACTCAAATTTGGATATGAAAGTTCATATGGTTCACTTAGAGAACCATATACCCATAAATAATTCCATATCCTAAATTCATTAAGGCCATATTGGGTTTTGGAGCCTCCATTGCATAAGACTTCCCTAGGCCAAAATTTCCGAAAACCCCCAATTCTTTCCTAAACTCTCCAAAACTCTCCAGATCTGTTACAAACTATACCAAACCATATTTTCTGATATATAAAGGTCTCATAACACCTATAAAAAATTTCCCAAGCCTCTAGTCAAAAGGACATAATGATTTTCCCTAGTTTCATGGTTGGGTGACCCAGAAGCGTGGGAGTAGGTTTCCACATAGAGGGCTTTGAAACCTGAATTGTACATGAACTAAATATGTCAGGGGAAAAGAACTCACTGTTATGAAATTAATCTTGGTTGATTTCCACTACCTACTCCCATGTCTGCAAATTTTCCAACCAAACACCTTGAATTACCTAGTCTAAAGATTCCGTGAGTGGTTGTAATTTAGTATCATATTTTTTATTTAATTTACAACATTAGTTAGTGTTATGGGGGTGGGGGTTATAGGTAGTTGAATGAGTTGGTTAGTGAGAGAGAGTGGAGAAGGGGTTTTAAAAAGTTAAGGGGGAGGGGGGTATTAGTGGTAAGGGGAGACATAGGGACATGTGTGTGAGTGAATGAGAGAGAGAGAGAGAGAGAGAGAGAGAAAGAGTGGAGGGATGTGTGTGTTTATGAGAGAGAGAGAGATAAATAAAGAGAGAGAGGGTTGGGGAGTAGATAGGGGGGGTGGGTTAGGTGTAGCTGGATGAGATGGTGAGTGAGAAAGAGTAGAGGATGGGGGGTGTTAGTGGTAGGGGGAGACAAAGGGATCTGTT
>LPNX010150580.1:0-15598 GCA_001517045.1 Pseudotsuga menziesii | reverse complement strand
TTTTTTCTTTTTTTTTTTTGAGCCTTTTCGAATCTAGACTCTATGTGAGTCTATTCTCGATGGGGAGTATCGGAAATTGAATTTTAATTCGAATGACTTCTAATGCATCACTACAGAAAACTAATATTGGGAGGATGAGAAAAATTGACTTTAATTAGTCGTTTTGAGAGACGGGAAATTATAAACTCGGAGAAGTGTATTTGTGTTCATGATTTGCACTTCATGTCAAAAGAAATTTCGCTTTTTGACATCGGCGCAAATAAACAAGGAATTGGCTTTTCAGCTTATTTCTAGAACGCATACATACGCTTCGTTGATCGTTGTTTTTTTCAATGCTTGGCATTTGTACAAGGGTAGATTGTTTTATTGGAAAAATAATAGTATATTCTACTTTGAAATGCCGTCATCCTTCTTGACTATTGTTATTCTCATTTTGTGTAGTTTATGCATTTTGTAGTTATATTGAGATACTGTTGCATCCCAAGTTCGAATTATTAAGAAGTGCTGATAAAAAGGGAAAATAACAAAATAAAAGGATTTCAACCATATTCAGAAATCATTTTCTTTGTTTTCCTTTTTTTAAGTGCTAGCTTTCATTCAGTTTGAATAAGGATTCTGGAGTATTGATGATTAAATATTTCGAATTCTTTAATAAAAATATAATTTCTGATAATCTTCAAGCCAGGGAAAATTTGGGACATTGTTGGGAGTCCAAACATGAATTTGTGGGGGGCATGAAAATAAAGTTCATGTACAAAATAACGAACCAAATTACTAACAGTATACTTTGTAAACGTTTGTTTACTTCTTTATTTTTTCAGATGTCAAAGGTATCAATTACGTTATCAACTACGATATGCCAGGTAACATTGAAGATTATGTTCACAGAATCGGTAGAACTGGTAGAGCAGGTGCTACTGGTACTGCTATATCTTTCTTCACCGAACAAAACAAAGGTTTAGGTGCTAAATTAATCTCTATCATGAGAGAAGCTAATCAAAATATTCCTCCCGAATTATTGAAATACGACAGGAGATCTTATGGTGGCGGTCACCCAAGATACGGTGGTGGCCGTGGTGGTCGTGGCGGCTATGGCCGTAGAGGTGGTTACGGTGGTGGCCGTGGTGGTTACGGCGGTAACAGGCAGAGAGATGGTGGCTGGGGTAACAGAGGTCGTTCAAACTATTGAAGTCAAAGTGATTCAATTCATTCATCTCTATTAATAATAATTATATAAGTTGACTGCACCTTATTTCTTCAATGCATGATATAAATTTTATTTGCTGTATACTACATTTTTAATATTTTAAAGCTCTTCGTCACACTTTTTCTTTAATACTCCTAAGTTTTTGGGTGAACGGTGGCAACTGGATTGAAGTTATTTCGCATAACGCTTAGTGTGCCGTAAAATAATAGGACAGACACTTTTCTTTGTTCTCGTACAACCCTGGGGCCGATGTTAAACGAATGATTTTCAAAAAAACAGTAGACTTACAAAGAAGTCGTGCACTAGCGCTTATGGGTCATTTTAGAATGAGCGAAATGCACGACAACCAGGTTGATCGTATTGAAGTAAGAGCAGAGCTTTATTTGCCTTTTTTTTTTATCTATGAGACGATGATTTTTAGCCATACACAAAGATAAGTATATACATATTAATTTATAATAATTCTATCTGCCAGGCAGATTCTATGATACAGTGACATACTTCTATGCGATATAGTAGCATAAGTTAATGTTTTAAGACATTAATTTGGCCTTGATTGCTTGTAAATAAATAATTTAATAAACTGAAACGAAAAATTCAATTGAGTTTGGAGAAGAGTGTGGGCTATTCTGGAAGAAAAATTATTCGTTCAACAAATAATAAGCAACACCTAGCATTAAAATGGCCAATATGACAACCAATGTACCACTACCTTTACTTTGGTTTTCAGAGGTAGATACCTTTTCCACAGAAACGCGCTCACTGGTCTTGTCAACGTCACCAATGTATAAACCTTTCAGTAGTCTCAATGCTTCGTCAGAATGACCGATATCGACAAAGCTTTCTGTAGCATCTTGACCACCCAAATCCATTATAATTTCATCACCACCTGGATGTTCATCTTTGAATTGAGAAACATCGTAAACTTTGTCATCGATGATAATCCAGAAATTTTCTGGGCCATTGTGTTCGGCAACTTCTTGGTAACTGTAAACTTTAGGCATGATTGTTTGATATTTTATGTTGTAGTTGATTGATTTTCTTTACTATGAAGAAAATGAAAATCGAATTTAAATATTAACGAGGAAGCCTGAACGAAAATTTTTGAGAAAGTTTCAAAAGTTTCTTGTTCTTTATATAGTTATTGGAAAAAGGACAATATATATATTTGTTATTTATTGATATAATAACAATGCTTCTCAAATATCGCTTTTTGGCCACGAATGCGACAAAAATTTTCTCGTTATGCTAACCTCTCTCACTATCTCGATCTCGTATAGCTTTCTTTTTTGCAGCTATTGTTCTTTTTCTGGGCCGTTAAATTTTTCATCCGGAAACTCCAGGCTATTACCCGCTCCGTAATTTTGGTCGTTGAATCTTCGTAAAAGCAATCATGTAAATATCATTGAATACGGACAAACGGAACTATATTGCTGGAATTAATGATATAAATGGTTTCTCAAGTTTGCTATATCTCCTATTCTATCTTACAAAACCCTTTTCTCAGGGTGGATGAGAAGTGACAAGTCACCATTTGAATTCGATACCTGACTTGGCTAATTTTTTTATCCTTTCTTCATGTTTTTGCTTCATGTTATCCTTTAGCTGTTTTACTGGTTTGGTGATACCTTTCTCTACTAGAACTCTCTTCTTGTATTTGTACAATTTCTCGATTTTAGCTCCTTTTGGTAATACACGCACTTGTAGTAGATGACCCATCAACAAGTAATTGTTCATAGATTCTTGGGCGATCATTGCATCCTCTTTGTTAACGAATTCTAAGAAGCCATAATGTCTGGAATTTCCAGTTTTCTTATTACGTGCCAATCTCACTTCTTTTAAATCACCGAATTGAGCAAAATATTTACTTAATTCCTTTTCGTGGAACCCATGTGGCAGTCTACTCACATAAATAATCCCAGAATACTCTTCAAGTGTCTTTTTATCTTTCGACTTTTTTTCATTAGCCTGCTTCTTAGGATTCAATCTTTTGATCTTGTGCGTACCGCTCTGCTCATCATCAGAGGCGGCTAAACCTTCAATTTCATCTTCATCTTTTTCGTCTTCTTCATCTGAACTGCTAGACGATGTTTCTAGAGCCAACTCTTCTTTCTCCTGTATAGGTTTTTCTTCGGTGGATTGTTTGGTTACTGTTTCCTTGGTGGAAGTTTTGCTTGTTGACTTTACCATATCGATCTCTTTCCTCTGTTATCTTATCTCTAGAACTTAACCCTATAGAAAAGGTAGTTAATGAAGTTAAAAGTAATGGTAATCGTCTTCAAATTAAGTGATGAGATGAGATGCGATGCACTACTTCATTTTTTCTTATGGCGGAAAATTTTTCATAGTGAAAAGAAACAGGCAAAATCTGGGGGGTAACCGCATACGTCTCTGCTATGCCGTCTGTAATGAGGATGCTAAAGTAGCAATAGCTGCTATACACATTAGAAAGGGTTTAGCAGGATAATAAGTTTTCAAAGATAGCACAAAACTCGAAAGGTTTCGGTACTACTACCTAGACAGCTCATCTTTCAATCGTTGAACCTTGAATTTTGAAGTTTAGGGATATTAAAAGATACTGTTAATTCTATCAATTTACACTAGACTTTGACATATGTATATATATATATATATTCACACAGCTTCATCATGAAATAAAAATCAAATGCAGAAGTGTATAATGAGAAGTACAGAATTCAAGACTCACTTTAGTTTTCACTCCATTTTTAGCTTTCCGCTTTCAGCTGCTCTTCTCGCTTTGATATCAGCGTCTGAACCAGCCTCAAAGGCATTCATAAACGTCCAATTCATTTCTTCCCTATTAGTTAAAAAGGAGGTGTTGCCATTCATTGTAAGTTTCCATTCTCTCTCCTCAAATGGTATACTTTCATTTTCTCCTTTCACCAACTCAAATTTATCAATAGCACAACTTCCATTTCTTATAAAGGTGCCTTTGTTATCAATGGGCTCTTTGGCACTGGAGAATTTTAACAAGTTCATACCAAGAGCGGATTTAGTGGCTGCATGGGTAACTATCATAATGGTCTTTACATTTGGAAATTTTCTCTCCACTCTGTCAATAAAGACAGGCCAGAATTTATGGCACCTCTCAAAAATATCTTCTTCTGTTTCACCCTTATTACTAGGAATAATACTAGGTTCCCAGTCTGGAGAGATCATACTTGGAAAAAACTTACTCATAACTTCATGAGTAGCAGGCTCCGGGATAATGGGTCTATCAGGCTTATACCATTCTCCTACACCACGATCGACATATAATGGAATCTTTAAAGCCTCCACTGTGGGTTTACTAGTTTCTAAACAGCGGTAAAATGGGGAGGAGAAAATCATTTCTGGTTTGACATCTAATTTAGAGATATAGTTCGCCAGTTCATGTGCCTGTTCAACACCGTGTTCCGAAAGCGGGACATCGTTATCAATACCGGTGGGCGGTGGTGGATATGGTCCCTTTGGTAGCCAGTTTGACCTGTAACCATGTCTGGCAATGTATATATTTTCGATAGCCATAATTTATAGCACTATTTTAACCTCTTGTACAACTAATTGAACGTCTTACATATTGAACGAAACTGCTTTACTTCTAGGATTGTTTTCAAAGCTTTTTTATAAATTTCGAAATATCCGCTATTCGGATGACGTGATGACGCTTCGGCACCATTGATTATTTTTCCAGAGTTTAGATGTCTTCTATGTGCAACTGAACAAGTAGTCTTCGAAAGCTAGAGGGATAGATACATTACTTGCGACCACCTATTTACGGCATCACAAAGAAAGTGAGATGGCTCCGACAATAAGCAAAAGGATAAAAACTCTCTCCGTGAGCAGACCAATAATATATGGCAATACGGCTAAAAAGATGGGTAGCGTTAAACCACCAAATGCTCCTGCCGAACATACTCATTTATGGACAATTTTTGTCAGGGGCCCACAAAATGAAGATATATCGTACTTTATCAAGAAAGTGGTTTTTAAACTTCATGACACCTACCCAAACCCTGTGAGATCCATAGAAGCGCCTCCGTTTGAACTGACTGAAACAGGGTGGGGTGAATTTGATATAAATATTAAGGTTTATTTTGTAGAAGAGGCCAATGAAAAAGTGTTGAATTTTTACCATAGATTACGACTTCATCCTTATGCTAATCCTGTACCGAATTCCGACAATGGAAATGAGCAGAATACAACAGACCATAATAGTAAAGATGCAGAAGTTAGTTCTGTGTATTTTGATGAAATTGTATTCAATGAGCCAAATGAAGAGTTTTTCAAAATTTTAATGAGCCGACCAGGAAATTTGTTACCTTCAAACAAAACTGATGATTGTGTATACTCCAAGCAATTAGAACAGGAAGAAATTGACAGAATAGAGATCGGCATAGAAAAGGTTGACAAGGAAATTGACGAATTGAAGCAGAAACTGGAAAACTTGGTAAAACAAGAAGCCATTAACGGAAGTTAGGATCACTGCACCCGGAACAACGGTATTTTCATAACAGCCATAGTAATACAGATCATGGTTTGAAAGGTCGGCGCTCACAAAACCGAAATGTGTGCAGAGTCATATAAACATCTAAACAACAGTTATGATACATATTCTATAAATGCGTAATTTTAGTAACACAATTTAATTGGGGTCGCAAGGCTTCAATGGATGAACGCTTAGCTTCTCTAGTTCAGGGTTCTTCGCAGGAACTTTTGGTTTAGACTTTTTCTTGCAAGGGAGTTCCTCTTCAGATTTTGAATTCGACGGGGAAACTTTTATTGAGTGTTCTTGAGAGGTGTTAAGCTTGTTAGCAGCAACACTTAAATAATGCGGTTTTTTGACAACTGGTGGCTTCTCAGGTTTTGTGGAGGCCTTTGCTGGCTCAGGATCTTCTGTAGTGGACACACCTGAATTTTTGGTAGATGTAGAGATTTCGTCCGGGGCAGTACTGCTCTTCCTTCTAATAGGAGGACAAGGTCGAGGAACAATTTTCCCATTATCTATGGTCTCTTTAGCATGCTGTAATTCTGAAGAACTTTTCTGTAAAGAGACTGGCTTAGATAAAGATAAAGCGGGCACTGGCGGCAGTGGTTTGGGTGTACTGTGTCTCTCTAAGGCAGGAAGATTGCTCTCACCTTTACGCGGCGATACGCTGACAATGGAAATCTCTTTGGTAGGGGAAAGAAGTTTAGAAGATGGTTCCTTATTGTGCCTCGAGGTAGGAGGAGGCGGAGGAAGCACATTGAGCTTACTTTTATCGGGTGATACGTTACTGAGTCCTCCAGGGCCAACAACAGACGGTTGGGGACTGGGACCAGAAAGTAGAGGTGAAACGCACGAGGAAGTATCATCTAGGTCAATTAGTTTTATGCCCGCTGATTGAACGGTTGCATCCA
The DNA here is from genome assembly GCA_001517045.1 of Pseudotsuga menziesii. Lineage (NCBI taxonomy): Eukaryota > Viridiplantae > Streptophyta > Pinopsida > Pinales > Pinaceae > Pseudotsuga > Pseudotsuga menziesii. The sequence goes on along the minus strand of LPNX010150580.1, from coordinate 8,991 downwards.
AGGGTATACTTTCCTTTTGTTTTTCCATTCTTGCATGAGAAAGTTCGTCAGGACCTGTAGTTAGTGCTTCGGGATGCGTATTCTTATATTCTGCATACAGCTTCTCAACTAGGTTAAGCTTCTCTTTTTCGTCAACAAACTTCACATTTGCCCTATATGCAGCATAAACTGGTTTATGATCGCTTATTTTTAAAGGTGCATCCGAATATGCCAATGGATGCAGGTTTTCACCTTTATATATGATTCTATCAGTCCAAGACGGAGTTCTCGCCTTTTCAGAAGTATCATAATTATCTGTGCCATAATCATATTTATAGGTCGGACGGAATTGGAGGGTCGGTTCTTTAAAGCCCTGAAATACCACTCCCTCATTTATTTCTTGTGTCAACTGATCATATTGAAGCAATCTATCAATATAGCCATCCTTTTGAGCCCTTAATTTTCTTCTAACTTCATCATTTGTCAAAGTTATTCTGTAGTTAAGGTCACCCAACCAAAACAACGAATCATGGTGAGGTATTGTCTTTGATCTTGGAAAGGTTATGTTCCTGTAGATATTGTTGTAGTCATTGCGACGTTCGTCAATGTTACTCGCACCTGCTGATAAATGTGTATTAACGAAACAGAATGAAGTTGCCCCATAATCGAATCTAATGGCTACGGCACCTTTATTTCCAGTAATACCACCAAACCCAGTCTTTTTAGTAGACCCGCCTACCTCTTTTATGTTATAGGCTCTATCTGATCTTGCAAAAAATAGTATCAAAAGAGAGGACATCTGTTCCACTCTAAGTAAAAGATATTTTTCTTTGTATTGATTCAAACAGTCTGTAACCATAGTTTCCCAAAAAGAACTTTTCGTATAATCTGCATTCAAGATAGACCCTGCGGTCAACTCTATAACTTCCTGCAACCCTAACACAACGACATCAGGTTTGAATTTATCGCCGATTGGAAATAACCATTCTGACAAATCTGCTCTTCGAGAGTTTCCGTTAACATTGAATGTACCGACAAACAAATTTATGTTAGAATGAGTGGTGAATTTTTCCTCTGACTCTAACAGCCTTTCATTGACGTATTCGCAGATTGGATCATAAAGTTCAACAACTTGCTGGTGCGGTAGTTTGCCCAAAAGTGTGTCAATATTTTGCTGTTTTCCTTTATCTACAAAATTGTTGATGTACATTCTACTAACGGACTTCGTCGCATCAGAAAGGGCGCCAGAAAAAGACATTTTACCTTTCCTTGAATAGGACGATTTCAGAGCATTTGTCCCAGTGTAAATTTGTGATATCTGATCTCCGTTGTCAGCCCATAAAGCATTCACCTTTTGCACAAATTCATTATCGTCGATGAAACTACTGGGTTTTACCAATCGGAAGTCTTCCAAAAATAGTTTGAAAACGGCCAGTGAAATCGTCTGTTGGATCAAATTTGTTCTATCTAAACAATCCAAGCAATTAGTTCTAAAGACACCGTCTTGTTCGGATATTAATCGCCCTTCTTTTACATCGTATGAAAAGTAACCGGCGTCCAAAATTGTGTTTCTTATTTTAGGGATAATTCTACTTGCAGCTGCAAACCCATCTTGCGAAGTTTCTCTATGGAAGTCAAAGCTTGTTAGGAACACATCTCTACCGATTTTCATTTTCTCAGAATTTTTCAACTGTTCCTTGTATCGCCTCGATAATTGAATTTCTGAAGATTTAGTAGACAGCAGGTTGATTATATGAACTGGCCCATACTTCTTAAATAGTCTTATAAAATGTTCATCAAACGTGGGCTGTGTTGCTTCAACAGATCTGGTAATTTGAATCTTTGGACTAATCAAAGATGTATCCTGCTCCCAAAAAATTGGAAGGCTTCCTCTTATCTGCGTGAAAGCATAACAATACTGAGAAGAGTACATAATCATTTCTGTTTCAACAAAATTTGCGACATGGCCATCATCATTTATACCACGTGCATTAAACCTTGTGCCTGCTCTTTTCCAACTTTGCCTGGAAATAATGGTAAGTCCTACTTTCAACCTATTAATATAGCTAAAAATTGTTTCAGCAAACCCTCGGATTACGGTCGTGAGGAATCCTCGTTGATCCAATAGTTCTTTGGCCGTTACATCTAGTCTGTCTCTGTATGTGATGATTTCGTCCATAAGAAACGAGTTCCACATAAACTCCCGGTCAAAATCATCAAAACTCAAAGAGTGTTCCGTGAATCCACGTTTCTGCAATGTACAAGTTAAATCAAAATCGGTGCTGTAGTAAAAAGATCCATTTGATAATAGCTTTCTTAGTTCATGACATGGATGCTTGGGAGCTTGTTCTTGAGCATTCAAACTCCTAGAGGAAGAAGAACGTAGCGATGATCTAGAAGAATGTGTGGAAATACTAGGAGGCGAGCTTATTGCAAAATCTCCATCATTAGTAACAATCGGATAACCGGATGAATCGATGTCCATGAAATCCCATTTAGAATTATTTAAGCAAAAAAAATCCACAGCATATATTTTGTTAACCGTTTTGTTTGGGATCGGCTGGGCCACCTTAGATTTACCTGTTATGGTTGCTATGAACATAAGGCCTTCAATTTCTATGAGACCAATAAAACCGTATATTTCATGGTTAGATAGTCTTCTGAAACCATTACCATTTAATTCAGCTTTCGGAACCAATTCCACGGCACATGTAGATCTGCGAGAGTTCTTACTGTTTATTGGCCTAAATACCAGTCCATGTGTTTCTGAAACTATTGCTATCTTTCTAGTTTGCTGTTTCGATAGGAGTATTTTCATAGCTACTGAGTATTTGTTTTTGATTCTGCTGCCTTTGCGTGGCCTTTGTCACCAATTCTGCGAACAAAAATATGTTGAGACTATATGAAGCGAGTACTTATTGTCCTTTATGCCTAGTTTTCCAGTTAAATCTCTCTTAATAACTCCAGGTTTGTTTCAATTTCGTCACTAACCGCCAAACAAGTTTCGGGTCACCCCACACGTATTTGGTTCAAGAATATACTAAAAAAAGAAAAACAAGCACTAGCCCTAGATATGGAAAAAAAGATATTAAAACGTAATTCTAATTTAGACATCCGTGCTTCTAGTAATTATATGGTTAAAAAAAAAAGGGAAAGGAAGTAAATAAATAAGTATAGAAATAAATAGAAGCGAATAAGTCCTGAAATACAGAAAAGTTATTATGCAGAGCCAGATGCCGCAGCATTCTTACCTTCGACCTCGGCCAAAGATGGAATGGACACATCACCAGAATGGATAATATTGTTAATGGTGGCAAAGATGGCTCTCACTGAAGAATCACCGACATCTTCGGAGACACCTACACCCCATTTGTAGGCCTTTTCGTTGTCGGCATTACGTCTATACGATAGATGGATGTAAGAAGCAGCTTGCGTAGAAGAACCAGAACCTAGAGAATGCTCTGTGTAGTTTGCTACGGCAAATCTCACGTTCAACAAGTTTGATAGGGCGTCGACCAAAGAAGAGATTGGACCATTACCTGTACCTTCAATATCGACGATCTGGTCGCCTACTTTGACTTGACCAGTGAACACTCTACGTTCAGTGCCGAATTTTTCAACATTATAATTGACTAAACTAATAGCTTGGTACTGTTCGTCATTGTAGTTGTAAGCCTCTTTGAATAACTTGGAGATCTCATCTGATTTTAGTTCTCTACCCAAGGAGTCAGCATGGTCTTGAACGGCGCTAGAAAATTCGATTTGCATGTTTCTTGGTAGATCCAAACCCAAAGATCTCAAAATGACCCAAGCGGCACCACCTTTACCAGACTGAGATTTGACTCTGATGACAGCTTCGTAATCACGGCCAATGTCCTTTGGATCCAATGGCAAGTATGGGATTCTCCATTGAGTTTCACCTTGAGCACGCTTCTTGTTTTGTAAGTTGAAACCCTTCTTAATGGCGTCTTGGTGAGAACCGGAAAAGGCACAAACGACCAAGTCACCGCCGTATGGTGCTCTTTGCGATACTGGGATCTTATTACAACGCTCAACCACATCTAGGACAGAAGTCAAGTCAGAGAAATCCAAATTAGGAGAAACACCTTGGGTATACATATTCATAGCAACAGTAACCAAATCCACATTACCTGTACGTTCACCATTACCAAAGAGACATCCTTCTACACGGTCGGCACCTGCAAGCATACCTAACTCTGTGGCGGCGACACCGCAACCACGGTCATTGTGACAATGTGTAGAGATGCAAACCTTCTCACGCTCAGTAATATGGGTAGCGAAGTATTCAATCTGATCAGCATAAACATTTGGAGAGGCAACTTCTACGGTAGCAGGTAAGTTGAAAATGATTGGATTTTCCTCGGTAGGTTCCCAAGCCTTCTTAACAGCTTCGCAAATTTCTACAGCAAATTCACCTGGAGTATCACTGAAACATTCGGGGGAAAACTCATAGGACCAACGAGTGGCTTGTTGGGAAGGGTCATCCTTAGTTAGTTTCCTAACTAGTTTGGTGGCCTCTACTGCCTTGGTAATAGCTTCCTCTCTAGACATATTAAAAACAATTTCACGGAACATATCACTTGTTGCCAAGTAAGTATGTATAGTAGCCTTTTTAGCACCTGTTAATGCTTCCACCGTTCTCTTAATCAAGTGTTCTCTAGATTGGACAAGACATTGAATACTAACATCGTCTGGGGCGTTTTCTACAGCATATCTAGTGAAGTCGAAATCTGTTTGAGATGCAGAGGGGAAGGAAACCTCGATTTCTTTGAACCCAATATTGACCAGCTTGTGAAAGTATTCTTTCTTTTGTTCCACTGACATGGGATCCGGCAGAGATTGGTTACCATCTCTCAAATCTGTTGATAACCAACGAGGAGCCCTCGTGATCCGGTTATCCGGCCACTTTCTATTAGATAGCTTTGGAGCGTTAAATGGCTTGTACTTGGAGGAAGGGTCCTTAAGCATATTTTTATAGGCTAGCTTCACTGGAGGAATAACTCTTGAGGCTCTGGAGGCCGCATGCTCAGCAAGAGCAATAATACTCTCTTTAACCATGATTGTTCCTTGTCTTTTTGTAAGGAAAAAGTCTACAGTAAACTTCTAGTGTGAGAATCCTTTTTTTTCTTCAAAAAATACCCTTTGAAAGAACTGAGTCACTTACACGTAAGTTTCTTTTTACTGGTCAAGTTGAAAAATAACCAATAAATGATTATGGAAAGAACGTTGAAAGAGGAGAGAGGCTGACCCAAGAGGAGAAAACATCGAACCTACGCGACTCCATAGCGCACATCTCCCATGCGCCCGTGCTTATATATATATAAATATACATACACACATACATGCACGCACATACATGCACGCGCATGACAGTGACTGGCCGTTACTGTACAATTTTTTCAGCCAAGTATGACACACATTCAACTCAGCTTTTCTGAGGCCTTCTTTCTTTTCCTGCGCGTCGGTAGAGCGATGACTAACCTACTACTGTCTCAGAGCCGGTCCCGCTCCGGTAGCAATCCTGGGGCTGGTCATAACAGCCGAGTGGAAGTGTCAAAGCGGAGAACAGAAGCATAAGCTCGATCGCTGGACATACGGATGCTTATATACGTCTTATTGTCGTTGAAAAATATCGAATTTTTTACTTCATTTATCGAGGCTTCTTCGAGCACTTTTCCGCTATGGCTTTTTCCCCGTTTCCTTTTAATCACGTGCGCGGGTAGCACCCGGCACACAGCTGGTGTCTCGTCGCACGTGCTATTGTGTGTCATCGGGCCACACAAGCATATTGCTTGAATTTTCTTTCATCGTTCAACTTAAATCCACCCAATCTAGATGTAGCCGTAGCATGTAATAACGTATATCCTTGTTTACATGCATCTGTGCCAGGTGAAACGGTCTGTTTGAACGCACATCATTTCATATATTAGTCAACTCCTGAAGGTCTTCTTGCCTGTCCGTCAACTGTTTAGACAGACTCTCGTCAATAAAGCGCAATTCTGATAAGCACTTTTATTCCTTTTTTTCCACTGTGAACGATGAAGCAGGAGCAGTCCCACGAAGGCGACTCATACAGCACGGAATTCATAAATCTCTTTGGCAAAGATACCGCAACACACCCTAGCAGCAACAACGGTGCTAATAATAATGGCATGGGGAGCACGAACTCGTTGGACCAGTTTGTGGCAACAGCCTCATCGTCATCTTCTCTGGTGACCAGCAGCGAGAATAGGCGCCCCCTAATAGGTGACGTTACCAATAGGGGCAACACTAACCTATATGACCACGCTGTCACGCCAGAAATACTCTTAGAACAGTTGGCCTACGTGGATAACTTCATACCATCTCTGGATAACGAGTTCTCTAATGTGGATTGGAATGTGAATACCACCCATAATAATGCAAACAATAATGGCGCGGACACTTTCAGCAGCATAAATGTAAATCCTTTTGACTTGGATGAACAACTAGCCATTGAGTTGAGTGCGTTTGCCGACGATTCTTTCATCTTCCCAGACGAGGATAAGCCGAGCAATAACAATAACAACAGCAATAATGGTAATGACGACCATAGCAACCACGACGTATTGCATGAGGACCCTTCTACCAATAATAGACAAAGAAATCCTCACTTCTTGACTCAAAGAAGGAATACTTTCCTAACTTCCCAATACGACCAATCAAAGTCTCGATTTTCGTCCAAAAACAAAAGAAATGGCAATAACGGCGAAACAAACAACTTTGGCGACAATATGCAAAATAACCATCCTTTTGAGCCAAACTTTATGGGAAGCCCTTCTCAGTTTCCCGCTGACGCAACTAATATGACATCAATCGACCATGGCGGCTTCACAAATGTTGACATTACATCAACTGAGAACAATACTACCGGTGACAATGGAGTGGATGCGCTATCAAATCTACTACATAGGACAACACACACACCGAACCGCTCCTCCCCCTTAAGCAATGTCACTTCTGCTCAAAATTCCTCTTTACAACAACGAAAACATTTAGAAAGCAAAGTCGATAGTAACAGCGATAATAACAGCTCCAACAAAGCCCCCAATATAACTGTTCCTGACTATTCAATTATACCAACCTCTGTTTTAGTAACTCTATTACCGAGGGTCAACGTGCCCAACGGTGCATATAACTCGTTGACCAGCGCGGGATTTGACAATGACCAAATAGATGCTATAGCCGCAATAATGGCGTATCATCATCAAAAAAAGATTAGGGAAAATAACAATAATAATAATAAAAACATCAATACCAATGGCAGTCAAGAGGCACCCATTCTAAAAAACATCAACGAACTTTTAAGCGTCTTAATACCACCCTCCCCGGCTGAAACTGCTGCGCCAACTACCTTATCAACGTCGCCTTCGTTCAATGAGCACGGTGTAGTAGCAGAGGCTTCTTTTCTAAGCTCCATTTTGGAACTGGGCATAAAGCACCCAAAAAGTAATAATATTCACAATCAACGACAACCTTCACGAAACGATCATAAAATATCAAGAGAGAGTGACGGTAACAATGGAAACGATAATGTCCATCATAATAACGCTGTTGTTAAGTCAAGTACGACGCGTGGAGACGAAATTGCCAAGATACGATCCGAACCAACTTTAAATGCAAGTTCTTCTGATCACAAGGAAAATAGTTTAAAAAGATCACACTCCGGAGATTTGAAAAATAAAAAAGTACCCGTCGACCGCAAGTATTCTGATAATGAAGACGATGAATATGACGATGCAGATTTACACGGCTTTGAAAAGAAGCAACTGATCAAGAAAGAGTTAGGGGACGACGATGAAGATTTATTGATACAGTCGAAAAAATCTCATCAAAAAAAAAAACTAAAGGAAAAGGAGTTAGAATCATCGATACATGAACTGACCGAAATTGCAGCATCCTTACAAAAACGGATACATACGTTAGAAACGGAAAACAAGCTTTTAAAGAATTTAGTTCTGAGTAGCAGTGAAACGGAAGGAATAAAAAAAGCTGAAAGCTTAAAGAAGCAAATTTTTGAGAAGGTTCAGAAAGAATAAAATAACAGACTATACAGTTGAATTATATATATATATATATATATACGTGCATTTTTCTTAAAGAAATATAACTTTTTTCTTGTACTGCCTGCAATCTCTATTCTTCATTCATCACACATCTATTCAAACGCGTTAAAATTTTTTTGTTAGCCTATAAGTAAAACGCGTCGCGTGTATCCAATTTTACTGAATTAAATTCTTTACTCAATGGATGATATATATCTTCTTGGTCTAGACAACGAACACATACCAATTCAGACTCACGAGAAAAAAAAACTGTCTTCACTCTGCTATTAGAAACCAAATAGTATCAAGGCATAAAATAAACAGTGGAAAATGTCTTCTAAAAGTGAAAAATTAGAAAAATTGAGAAAGCTGCAAGCCGCTCGAAATGGTGCATCCATCGATGATTACGAAGGTGACGAATCAGATGGTGACAGAATATACGACGAAATCGACGAAAAAGAATACAGGGCCAGAAAGCGCCAGGAATTGCTGCATGACGATTTTGTTGTAGATGACGATGGTGTAGGCTACGTCGATCGTGGTGTCGAAGAAGATTGGAGGGAAGTTGATAACAGTTCAAGTGATGAAGACACTGGAAACCTTGCTAGCAAGGATTCTAAAAGGAAGAAGAATATAAAAAGGGAGAAAGACCACCAGATTACAGATATGCTGCGAACTCAACATTCCAAATCAACACTGCTAGCACATGCAAAAAAATCCCAAAAAAAAAGTATTCCCATCGATAATTTTGATGACATTCTTGGTGAGTTTGAATCTGGTGAAGTAGAAAAACCCAATATTTTACTGCTATCCAAATTAAGGGAAAATTTAAATTCTTCGCCGACCAGTGAATTTAAATCGTCAATAAAGAGAGTTAACGGAAACGATAAGTCAAGTCATGATGCCGGTATTTCTAAAAAAGTCAAGA
>LPNX010150572.1:40531-50616 GCA_001517045.1 Pseudotsuga menziesii | reverse complement strand
CGAACAAAATTCAGTGATAGCAAGAAGCTATCAATCTTGGCATACCAAGCCCTGGGGGCTTGCTTTAGGCCATACAATGACTTTCTCAACCTGCACACAAGAGAAGGGTTAGTAGAGAATCCTTGAGGTTGTTGCATATATATGTCTTCAGTGAGATCTCCATTCAGGAAGGCATATTTTACATCTTTGTGATGTACCTCCCATTGCTTTGAGGCTGCAATGGCTAAGGCTATCTTGATGGAGTCCATCTTTTCCACTGGTGCAAAGGTCTCATTGTAATCTATGCCATGAACCTGTGAGTAGCCCTTGGCTACCAATCTATCCATTTACTTCAGAGCTGAACCATCAGCAGAAAATTTGTTCTTGTAGACCCACTTACACTGAACTAACTTCCTCCCTGGGGGAAGATACACTAGCTCCCATGTGTTGCTCTTCTAGAGTGAGATGAACTATTCCTTCATGGATGCTTGCCATATTGGATCTCCTGCTAATTATTCATATGTTTGAGGATATAATTCCATCATAAAATAGCATTTCTCAGCAAACATAGGATCCTTCATGCACAGACCACTCTCAAATTGAGATCTAGTCCTCCTTGGGTCATTGGGATCCCCAGCTAGCTCTCCTGTTGCATGTAGTGTCTTGGCTGCCCATTTTGGAATTTTAGGGATTTTATGGTCTGCAATAAAATCATCACTATTAGACATATCAGAATCATCATGTTCAACAAACTCTTCACTTACTTTCAGAGGTTCAGGTGGTGAAGAGGCTTCTCCAACTTCCACTACTGCAAGGGGTTCTTCTTGAAACTAAACACACCTTTCAATGAAGGCTTTGTTTGTGCTCAAATTTATCAGCTTGTACCCTTTTGAATCTTTAGAGTACCCAACAAATAGACACTCTTGTCTTTGGGGCTCCAAATCCTTTCGCTTTTCTGTTGGAATTCTAGCCCAAGCCCTTGAGCCAAAAATCCTGAAATGGGTCACATCTGGCTTGTGCCCACTCCATGCTTCGAAAGGAGTCATACCATCAAGATGCTTATGAGGAACCCTATTTTGGATATAGGCTGCACAGTTTATAGCTTCGTCCCAGTACTTTGGTGGCAAATTTTTGGCCTCCATCATGCATGTTGCCATCTCCTTCAGTGATCTGTTCTTCCTCTCAGCAACACCATTTTGCTGTGGTGTGTAAGGGATAGAATGTTGCATCTGAATACTTGCATGTACACAATAATTAATAAACTCAGACTTGACATACTCACCACCATTGTCAGATCTAAGGACCTTGAGTTTCCTCCCAGACTGGTTTTCAACCAAAGCCTTAAAGACTTTGAAGAGGCCAAAAACTTCAGACTTGTGTTTCAGGAAGTAAACCCAGCAATACCTGTAAAAGTCATCTATGAAAGTCAATTCATATTTGGCCTGACTCATGGACATATGAGGGAATGGGCCAGCAACATCACTGTGGATCAGCTCGAGGGGTGCAGAGGTTCTTTCATGACTAGCTCTCTCAAATTTATGCTCTAGGTGTTTTCCTAGGATACAACCTTGGCAGACTCCTTTGGAAAATTTTATCTTGGGAAACCCTATGACCATCTCTTTTTCATTAAGATCAGAAAGATACTTGTAATTTATGTGACCAAATATTTCATGCCTAATCTTGCTTGCCTCATTAGCATGAATCAAAAGAGCAGAGGGGTTTGAGTAGGGTAGGAAGTGTGAGAACATGTATACCTTTTGAGCATGATTTGTAACTTCTTTTGCAATGAATTTACCACTTGAGATCTTTGTGATCTCAACTTCATCAGGGGAGAATATGACCTTCTTTGGAGACCCAGTGTGAGTCATCTGGTACACTGATAAGAGGTTGGAGGAAAGAACAGGCACATACAACACATTGCTGAACTGACCATGATCAAGTTCAATCCTCCCTTTGCCCAAACTTTCAGTGAGAGAGTCATATCCCAGTACTATAGGTGGTCCTTTCGACATGTCAAGTGAGGAGAATTCCTCCTTGGTCGAAACCATGTGTCTTGAAGCTCCAGAATCGATGATGAAACTAGGTGAGCTTGATGTGCCAGCAACCAATGCATGAACTCTCTCTCTGTCTTCTGAACTTGATCCTCCTTCTCTCTTCTTTGAGCTGTCTAGAAGGGAGATGCCATTCTTCTCCAGGAGTTGGGTCAGCATGTCTATTTGCTTCTTCATACAAGAGCTTTCAGTTTGATTGCCCTTATTGCAATATGCGCACTTTCTCATTTCTCCTTTATTCTTCTTCTTCTGGTAGTTCTTCTTGGAACCTTTTGGATTCTCTGGAGACTTGTTCTTGTCTCTCTTTTTCTCAGGTGGCTTTTTAGCTTTCTTTTTGCTTTTTGAATCCACCTTCGAATCTCCAGCAACCAGAGCTTGGTATTTGGATGGTTTGATGGTGCCCATCATCACCATCTTGTCTTGTCCTTGTGTGAGAGATTCCATGAAATATGCAAGGCTAGGCATCTTCCAGGTTCGAGCTATCAGTTTTGTGGCATAGAAGGTCGAAAAAAACAATGAATAGTCAGGGCCAAGCTTCAAGAGAATGGCGAAGACCAGTTGATCATCCTTCTTTTCGATCCCACACTGTTTTAGTTGCAAAACAAGTGCTTTGAACTTGGAGAAATAGAGTTGCAGAGATTCAAAGCTATTGGGACTCAGGGAGATCAGTTCATTTTCAATTTGGTGTCCCATCATCTCATCTATCTTTCCAAAAAGATCATTAAGCTTCTCCCATACTTCATTCGGTGATGTCAATCCATCAAGATGGAAAATGAGGTCTCTGGAAATACTCAGACACAAGAGACCATAGGCCTCATCCCTCCTGTTGTGCCATTTTATTTTCTCTACAGCTGCATTGGGCTCTGCTTTTGTTTCCATAGTTACCCTTTAGAAGCCTTTCTCTCTCAACAGTATCTCCATCTCTGCTTTCCATTCAAATAAGTTGAAGGGAGTCAAGATGATCTTCTGAGATTGATCCATAGCTTAGAAATTTGTCTCGATTGTCAGTAGAAGGCTCCCAGTTACTGATGTCGAACCTGCAAAACAATTTTGAAGGAGAGAAATTGATCTACAATGGCTCTGATACCATGTGGAAATTGAACCCAGTGATAGATTAATTTTACTCACAACAATTATCAATTGAACATGCAAAATCACTCACAAAAGAGACTGAATATGGAGCTGAACACTAAACTATATTAACTCAGTGTACAATAGCCAACCCTGTAACATAATAGGTTTTTGTATTAAATAATTACATAAGGGATTCAAATGCATGAGGAGCAATTCGAATCTAGTCAAAAGCAGGCTTACTAAAATTAAGCAAATCCCCCATAGGTGCAAAAAGCTATTTCCAAATCAGTCATGGAGCTCACAAATCGGAAAAATCACTTAGGCAAGCTAAAGAGTGATGGAATGACAAATCATACATGCTTTTCCAAGGAGAAAAGAGTGGAGGATGTAGAGGACAAAAAACTAGTTCACCTCACCTAATCAAACTTTCGCAATTGCCTTAAAGCACTGAAAAAGCAGGCAATAAAGCAGAAAAAGCAGAAGGGCGCCTAGGAGGCTAGGAATAAAGTAGAATTGAATCCTTGAGGTTTCCCAAGTGCTACATGAGTAAAAATAGACAATTTTGACCACTATGGATAGGTAAATGACAACTTGCATAAGGTGGGACACATGAACTAGGAAAATAAGACAAAAATAATTAAATTAATGTCTAAGGTAATAAACTATGGGTTGATTATTCTAACTATTTTGACATGTGGTATCAGAGCACAAGGTTTAAACACTGGGCCTTGATGAAGCCCAACTAGATTTTATGAAACAGTAAATTGAATTATTATGCTGATGTATTTTCTTTTAAATGTTATTCAACAGAGAAATTGTTTTCTGAAGTTTAGCAGATAGGTATGGAAAGGCTAGAAGAATATGCAGATTAGGAATCTCCAGTTACTGAACTAGGAAACTTACCAAGAGATCCTATACTAGAGGATTTAACTACCAATTCCTCAGAACTGTTACAAACTGTAAAAGAACTAAAATCTGAAATAGAGTCTGTAAAATGAGAGAATGAAAGGATTATGAGGGCGCAGGAGAAGCTGAATTATATCCTAACTGAAAAGTTTCAAACTGAGGGTAGGGGTAGAAGAACTAAATTAGAAGATACAATTCATCAACGCAAATCTAAAAAGATGAAACATACTAAATATGAAAGCAATTAATCTTCTGAGGTGTTTGGTGAACAATGAAATTTCCATTCTACTAGTGATAGTAGCGATGATAATCATTACACTAAAAAGAGGAAATACAAACCTTATGAGGAAATTTCTGGGGAATTCAGAAAGATAAAACCACCAACCTTCAATGGAGAGATTGAGAAGGGGGAGGAAGTGGAATCTTGGTTATCTAGGATGAAGAAGTACTTCTAAATATATAACTATTCTAACTAGTTAAAGGCTAGAATGGTTATCTACAACCTCTCAGGAAAGGCTGACATTTGGTGATAGGACTTGAAGAGAGTTAAGGGAATAAAAGAGAAAAATGTAAACAGGAGTACCTTTAAGAGGTATTTAAAAAAAAAAAATTTGTCTGAGCAATATTATGAAGAGAGAGCGAAACAATTTTATGATCTTAAATTAGGATCAATGACAATGAAAGATCTGAACAACAAGTTCTTAAGTCTACTTACGTATGTGCCATACCTTGTAGATGAGAAACCAAAGGTACAATGATTCCTCAGTTGTATACCTTATCATATTAAGGACAGGATTGAATATGACAATCCAAAGACCTTGGAAGAAGCTATGAGGAAAGCTAATTTCTGTTTTGAACAGAATCGGAAGAAGGAAAGCTTGGCCAATTGGAAAGCCAAGAAAAATAATAACCAGTATGAACAAAAGAAGAAGGATTTTGTGCCCAACAGAAATTATAAGAATAATAAGGCCAGAAATTATCCTAAGAATAAGAAATTCCAAGGAAATAAGAATAATTTACCCAGCAATCAGAATAATTCTAAGGGTAAGGAATTTGCTAATAATCATGGAAATTTAACCAAGAAATTTGAGCGCAAAGAACCTATAAAGTGTTGGGAGTGTAATGGCCCACACTATGCTTTAGTTTGTCCTAATCGGAAAAAGACTTTTAGCAATATTTGTACCATATAGGAGGAGATGACCATTGGGGAATTAGTGAGGACCATGCCTAGAATCAACGCAGCTTTGGAGAATCAACAAGAAAAATATCAAATTTCCATGGTGGAAGTAGAAGGTATGATAAATCAAACCCCTGTAACTATTTTGATTAATCTAGGAGCTAGTATTAGTTATATTGCACCTAAAATGGTAGAAAAATGTAAGTTACCTATTGAAAAAAATGAAAATTCTTGGTTGGTTCAGTTAGCCACTAGTGCTAAAAGGAAGGTAACTTGTTTTGTAAAAGAATGTGCAGTAGTTATGGATCATCTTGAAACTGTTGTAAAGCTTAATGTTTTTCCTCTTGGTTCTTATGATTTGTTGATTGGCATGGACTGGTTAGAACAACATAGAGTAATTCTAAACTGTTATGATAAAACCTTCACATGTTTAAATAGTGATGAAAAACTAGTAAGTGTAAAAGGAATCCCTAGAAAAACCACCATAAGGCAGATTTCTGCTCTACAACTTAAGAGAGCTGTTAGGAAGGGATGTAAAGCTTATGCAGTAACAATAACTGATGAGGAGAGTTTAATTAAGATAGATAAGTTAAAATTGGAAGGCATTCCAGTATTAAGAGAATATGTTGATGTATTCCCTGAAGAAATTTTGGGGCTACCTCCAAAAAGGGAATTGGATTTCACCATTGAGCTGGTACCTGGTGCAGTACCTAGCTCAAAGGCCCCTTATCGAATGAACATACTTGAACTTAATTAATTAAAATACCAATTAAAAGAACTAATTGATAAAAAGTATATTCGACCTAGTGTGTCTCCCTAGGGGGCACCTGTCATATTCGTTAAAAAAAATGACGGAACCATGTGACTTTGCATAGATTACCGTTTGTTGAATAAGATGACCATTAAAAATCGATATTCGTTGCCCCACATAGATGATCTGTTTGATCAACTACATGGAGCCACGGTGTTTTTGAAAATAGATTTAAGGTCGGGATATCATCAAGTTAGGATTAAAGATGAAGACATCTTTAAGACAGCTTTCAGAACTAGATATGGCCATTACGAGTTTATCGTCATGCCATCTGGGCTTACTAATGCCCCAAATATTTTCATATGTTTAATGAACAACGTTATGCATAAGTATCTAAATAATTTTGTAGTCGTTTTTATCGATGACATTCTAATCTATTCAAAAACTGAAGAAGAACACAAAGAACATTTAATTTTTTTTTTGCAAGAGTTACGAGATCATCAACTCTTCGAAAAGTTTAGTAAATGTGATTTCTTCAAGGATAAGATTCAGTACTTAGGTCATGTGGTGGCCAAGGAAGGGATTTTAGTAGGTCCTGAAAAGATAAGGGCAATCGAATATTGGCCAGTTCCAAAGGATGTAATGGATGTTTGATCTTTCATGGGCATTACCTGTTACTACTGGAGGTTCATTGAAGTTTTTTCAAGGATCGCGAATCCGATAAATTCTTTGCAGAATAAAGGGAAGAAGTTTGACTGGAACCAGAAATGCGAAGAATGCTTTAAAAAGTTAAAAACTTTATTAACCAACGTACCTATTTTAAGAATAGCTGATCCTAATAAAGAATTTATAGTGTGCACATACGCCTCCAATAATGGCTTAGGTGGTGTTCTGAATCAAGAAGGGCATGTTATTGCCTATGAGTCAAGAAAATTAAAAATTCATGAAAAGAATTATGCCACTTATGATCTGGAATTAGTCGTTGTTATACATGCTCTAAAGATGTGGCAACATCACCTAATTGGCAGAAAATTTATTTTAATGATTGATAATAAAGGATTGAAGTATCTATTAGATCAGCCTAACTTAAATGCCAGACAAGCTAGGTGGTTAGCTTTCTTAAGTGAGTATGATTTTGAAATTCAACACATAAAAGGTAAAGAAAATAAAGTCACTGATGCATTAAGTAGGAATGCAAGGATGAATTTTGCAACAGCTATCAACACATATGCTACACATTTGGATGAACAGCTTAAAGTAGGAATAGAACAAGATGCCAAATTTACCAAAATTTACAAACTAAAACTAAAGAAAATCCAACAGGAAGCTTAAATAAAGGGTACAGTTTGAATGCCAAAGAAATTTTACTGTATAAAGACAGAATGTATGTACCTAACGTACCTAAAGTGAAGCTGATAATTTTGGTCATAAAACTCCACACGCAGGTCATCTAGGCTATCAAAAGACTATAACTATGTTAAGAAAATAATATTTTTGGCCAAATATGAAGACTGGAGTAGCAGAATATATCGCTAGGTGTTTTGAATGTCAGTAGGTGCAGAACATCAACACCCAGCTAGATTACTTCAGCCGTTACCCGTTCCTAGATGGAAATGGGAGATAATTAGTCTTGATTTTATTACTGGACTGCCTAGAAATCAGAATCAAATTGATTCTATCATGGTAGTAGTTGATAAGTTAAGAAAAGCATCTCACTTTATATCTGTTAAAACTACTTATAAAGCTACAAACATAGCTGATATCTTTCTAAAACAGATTTTCCGATTGCATGGAATACCGACGGTAATAATCTCAGATAGAGATCCTAAATTTATAGGTTTGGAAATATCTGTTTAAAGGATTAAACACTACATTAAATTGTAGTACTTCTTTCCACCCTCAAATAGATGGACAAACTAAAAGAGTAAACCAAGTACTGGGAGATCTATTAAGAATGTATGTGAAAGACTAGCCAGGTAAATGGGAGGATTATTTGCATCTGGTAGAATTTCCTTATAATAATAATTATCAGACATCATCCAGATTTAGTCCTTTCAAAATTCTGTATGGAAGGAAATGTAATACTCCTATCTCTTGGAGTAATCTGGTGGATAGGTTGGTCTTAGGTCCTGAACTGTTAAAATAAATGGAAGAAATTGTAAAACAGGTGCAAGGTAATATGAAGATTGCACAGGTTCGGCAGAAAAGTCAAGCAGACTTAAAAAGAACTCCAAAGGAGTTTCAGCTAGGTTAACATGTGTTCATCAAGATAAGTCCCAAAAGGAGCTCTCTGAGGTTGGGGAGTTGTGCAAAACTAGCACCTCGTTACTGTGGTACATTTGAAATTCTGTCTAGGATTGGACAAGTAGCTTATCAATTAGCATTACCACCCAATTTAAGAGTACATAATGTTTTTTACATTTTCGTATTAAAGAAATATGTTCATGATGATACTCATGTTGTTAACTGGAATGATGTACAAGTCGAACCAGAAGGATATTTTCTGGTGGAACTAGACTGTATCCTTGGGCAGAGGAAGATCACACTTCAGAACCGCACCATTGGACAGGTGAAGGTGCACTGGAAGCACCTTAGTCCAGAAGAAGCCACCTGGGAATTGGAATGTAATATGCGAGATGCATATCCAATTCTGTTCTAGGGGAATTATGAGGATGAAGAATAAATAACATCGAGGACAATGTTATGTTCTAAGGGGGTGTGTATGTCCCATGCCCCAATTTTGCAAAAACAATATTATTTGATTTGATTTTATTCAAAGATAATATGTTAAATTTTATGCTAAGTTGCAAGTGATGACTCAGCAGAGTCAAGAATATTGAATGTAATTTTGAATATTTTAATTATAAATAAATAAAAGTGGAGACAACAGCTTAGGAGAGCTGTTAAAAGAGTGTTTACTGGTCAGGTTGGTGGAGGAGACTAGGTGGAGAGCAAACAGACATGTGGCAGCATCCTCAAACACTTCCAAATTTTGCAGGTGGAAACCTCCCTACATTTGGGGTCATGATCCCCCAAGAAAGTGGGATCAGAGCAGGTGGCTCAATTAATGACAACTGACCCAGAAGACCTAGGAAATCTTTATAAAAATGCCCATTGAAGAGAACTGAGGTTGCTCATTCTAGAGAAGTGATCATTCAGGTGAATGTACTTTAGAGAAATTTAATGGCAAGGGAATTTGTGGAAGGAGTTTGAGGGGTTAACTGCTAAGTGATCTAGTGTAGCTTTTCAGCTAAAGGATCTTACTGCTGAGTGCAGAGTGATTACTGAGTCATTGGACTAGTCTGTTGTTTGCTTGCTCCACTAGTTCTCAGCGAAGGAGACTAGGAACAGGCTTGGGGGTCCTGAGGAGACGCTGTTTGAGCGCTCTCCAGGAGTTGGTAGGGAGGAATGTCCTCCTAATGCTGTTGGTGTCCATCTTAATCAGGTTCTACAATCTTTTTGTTTTACTATATTAAATGGTTAAAAGTGAATCTGATTGTTATCTAAATGTTAAATATTTAGTTGCAAAAATATTAGAGTTAGTAATCTTATAGATATTTGAAGGAATGAATTTAAATAGATGTAAAAATAATTCTAACCTGTGTTTGTCCACATCCAGAAGGACCAGACCGTACTCCAGCATAGGCTGAGTATTTAAAATAAATGAAGGATATGATAACAGTTTGAAATGAATAGATGTATTATGCATTCATAATATCAGAGTAATTTATTTCTATATGTAGAGTATTATAAGAAGAGAACAATAACCTGTTTATTTATGTTTATTGTTTAACCAACTTATGTATGCAAATACACTGGAAAAGAAATAGTAATAGCTCGGTACAGGTAGAAGAATCTTCATATTAATAAATTACCCTAATAGAAAATAGGTTATGTTTACACATAGTACATTATTTTTCTTATTGAACCTAAAACCTGCAGGAGGGTAAAACTGTGTTATGCTTTAGATATATTTTCTCTATATTTTATTTATTAACCTGTTGCTTATGCAGTAGAAGAAATACACCTAAACTAGTTGTTTACTTTTGGCTCAAACAAAAGTATAAATTAATAAGTATATAGTTTATTTAGTAACCATAATAATCTAAGACTGACAGATACTATTAACTAAGGGAAGTAATATGAA
>LPNX010150572.1:0-38968 GCA_001517045.1 Pseudotsuga menziesii | reverse complement strand
ATATACAAATGACAAAACATTGAAGTTCTAATCCAATTATTTGGATTATTTATTTAATAAACAAATAGACTATTATAAATTATTTACAGTCCCTTAAGGATAAACAAAAAGACATTGGTAATATAATAAACTAGAAATTTTCCACAACACATTTTGTAACCCTATTTAAAAGCCAAATTAATAAAGTAATGGAACTTGTAAAACTAAATGGAATAATTTGTTTAAAAAATGAGGGTTTCCTACAGAAAAACCTTAGCTCATATTTCCGAGCAAAATGAGCAAAATTTATAAATAAACCAAGACTGAGTAACAGTCTTTAAAAATTTAAAGTAAATTAAATTACGAAGAATGTTAAACATTAAATAGTTTCATTCACATTCAAAAAGGGTTAAAACCCTAAAATTACACAGAGTGTCAAATAGAATACGATAAACTGAGTTCAAACTCGAAGATAGAATTGTCTAAACAAAATTATTGATTTACATTAACAAGCCATAAGGCTAAAACTTTTAAATCAAATACAACGTCCAGCTTATAGCCAGGACTACCCATTGACGGAGCGAGGGTTTGTACATATATTAAAACCAACACTAACCTATAAAATAAATTTCACAGCAAAGGGTGAAGTTGGAAAAGTTTCCAAGCTCCGAAGTTCCCTAATTGAATACCTTGTTACAAGTAAGAGAAGAACCCATTCTTTGAAAACCAGGGATTACCAGTTTCGAAGCAAGAACCATAAAGACAGTGAGCAGCATCACCATCACTGTTCGCAGAGAGTAGTCATAGGTTCCTGCAAGTGCATAACCAGAGCATTAGTTTTGTATTTTCTTTTCTAAATAAAAACCTATTGTAAATACAAAATTTAAGATGGATAATGCTTTTCGAATTTACAAGAACTAAGTAATTACCTGTCAAAGAAATTAAATAGTTTAGTAATGGGGCTGTCACCAACAAACAAGGCATGAAAATGAAGCTTCAAACCCTACAAAGAAGGCAAAGAGCACACTAATAGAAGCAAATCCTCCGCTTCGCATAAAAGTGACAGTCCACGATAGAAGGGAAAAGGAGAGATATAGGTGGGCCATAATCCAACGCAAGGAAGACAACAAACCCTGACAGAGTAAAAGAACCCATGGTGGAAAGTTGGCGACATGACCAAGCTCAAAGGAACCCCTGCAAAACAAACCCAATCGTTGGGACAACTGAAACCTAAATATCACTCACGACCATCATGAGAGCTTGCAGAGCAGCTCGAAAGGCCAATGCATTTTGTGGAGGAAGAATAAGCCAAGGTTAGGGTTGAGTTGGTATTATATACAACCAATACTTGGCTAGGATAAAACCACATGGCCTCCTTAATACAAATCATGCAGTGGGACGACTTTCCATAGTTCACCTGCGAAGACATAATTTCAATCATTTTCACAATGATTTTCTAATAAAAAATGCATGCAATATAGTATATACCCATTCCAACGTCAACATAATATATTTATATATGATAATATTGATTAACAATGATTTTCAGGACGTTGGCCTCATGAAGGTTTGGTAATCTTATAAGCATTATACAATCCCGAAACTTGGTTTAAAAACTCTTCGAAACTGTTATATTTATTTATGCTTGTAAAGCATCCTTGGATATGCGTGGGAATATAAAACAACCTTGTATAGGATTTATCTTATCTTATGTCCATTATATTGTATTATTGAAAACACCATTTTGGATATTTGGTAAACTATGTTTCATTAACATTTGACGCTTGTAAATATAATAACCATTTATTATATGGAAGATTCCATGTTAAATGGTTTAAAACCATCGAACAACTTTAGTTTCTATAATCAAATACTTTGTGGTCTATGCATAGTTATACTCTTTTAAAACAACAATTCAAGATGTGACAAGTTATAAAGCTACATAGCATAGTAAAGAGTAGAATCATGAACTCTTTACAAGATTAACTTTGTATTAGACTTGTATTTCTATCAAACAAAATAGTATATCTATATTCATAAGCCTTATAAAAACCAACGAATCAAATAATAGTAAACTATGAGGTTGGCTATTATAGTAAAGGAACACTTTATGAATTCTTTTACATAGTTTAGATTGATGAGACTTTAATAGAATTTGGTTGTTTCTCAACTTGGTATTTTCCCAATAATTTATCATGTCTATATTTGGTAGATTGGGTTTATGCTTATACAAAATAACTGGTGTTAGCATAGGATAGAAGGTTGACCTTTATAGAAAACATCAACTTAGAAACTATTTGTAGACAATAACTTAATACAATAAAAGTATTATAGAAATAATAGAAATTACAATAGAATGATCCTACTCGAGTCTATAATCAATAGAATCACATGGTTTGACGTAAATTTAAGAAGTATAGGCAAACAGTGTTGACATGTGAAAAGACACTATAGTTTTATGCTAATCAAACTTGTAATGTCAAGAAGTTTATAGGCTGTAAGTTTCTCTACAGAAGATAAATAACGGGCAGTTTGATACTCAAGTAAGTAGTATGATAATGTATAATAACTAAAAGTACAATCAGTATAACATTGCAAGATATGCATATTAAAGTAGAAGTTACTTTGCAACTAGGATTACAAGTTTAGAGCCACAATATATATCTTTAATGTTGCTACGTACGATAAAGAAAGAAACGATTTATTTGAACTTTGTTTACAAGAAGAACTGAGGAAAGCAAACTGTTTTACCTCACGGAAGTTGTTTGGAATTTAGAAGCTTATTTACTAAGCTTTTTTGTAAATAAAAACACTTCTGGATACTTTATGAAATTAAAACATTACTCGTTCGATCATACCTGTAAACTTGTAAGAACCAATAATATTTATGCATTAGCATAAATGATAAGTAAGCCCAGGACTCAAAGTTAGATTTGACCTACTTGTCATGAAGAAAACTCATCAGTAAACTGAAATAAAACAATACACAAGTAAACCTTATTCATGTTACAAAAAGGAAACTGCTGAGTTACATAATTGAGTTTATGTAATACTAATTATTTGACTATTTTTTTTATTGCTAACCTTTAGCTGTTAGTAAACCGTAGTTTCATCATTTTATGTTATCTCAAAATTTTAAATTTTTGTGAAAATTTGGGGCTTTGACAGGACCAATGGTATCATAGGCAACCGGGAAGAATTCCACAGTCCAGCCATCTGGTCCTAGGCTCTTGTCTTTTTGAAAACTGTTTAGTGTTTCCTTCAACTCTTCCTTTGAGACCTCTTCCATTAGATCCAAGTTGTCCTCCTTAGTGATAGGGAAGAATTGTGAGAGTTGGATTACCTCAGCTATTGTTGCCTGCTGGTCTTCTTTAAACATGTTTTCAAAATAGGCCTTTCCTGTCCTCTCTAGGTCTTCAAAGGATGTGGCTGTCTCATTATTGGGAATTTTTAGCTCCCATATAGTGTTTTATTGTTTTCTGCCTTTGGCGAAAGCCTAGAATAATTTTGTGTTGTCATCAACACATTCCATCCATATGGATCTTCTCTTTCGCCTCAAAAACTCCTCTCTTTCCTTTAGAATTTTATTTTTGTTAGCTTCCAGTGAGAACAACCTTTCCTTGTCTTCTTGGTTAAGGAAAGCTCCTCAATCAGCATTTTGGAGCTCTTCCAACTCTGCCTCAATTTGGGAGATTGCTTGGTCATCCTGTATTTTCTTGTTATGATCCCATTCCTTAAGGAAATTTTTTATCATGGTAAGATTTTGTGAGAAGTGAAAAGAAACCCTTGTACCTTCCTCAGCTTGAAAAGGGATCCAGTTGTTTTGGATAATCTGGATTACCTCCTCATTCTTAAGCTAGGCAGAGCAGAGTTTGAAAGGGCTAGTTGGTTTGCTTGGGTTTTTCAAAATTTCTAGACAGATGGGTAAGTGTTCGGAGTCATCTCCTGAATCCACCCATTGTTTGAACATCAGGTTTTCGTCCAGAAGATTTTCCGCCAGCAAGAATCTATCTAACCTTTTTGCTATTCTGTCTTCTCCCACCCTTCTGTTTGTCTAGGAGGGCTTTAATTTTTGAGGGTCTAGATCGATCAACTTCATATTCCAAAGGAGTTTGTTGAAAAAAAGGGATAAAGGATATGTTCTCACCTTTGGTCCCCAAATTTCATGTGCCCCCAGAGTAAAATATAGATCCCCTCCAATAATAAGATTTTCCTTTCTCGAAATGTCATATTTTTTAAAAGAATCCCAGAACTCCACTCTATTATTGTAAGGCCCATAAATGTTCACAATATTTAGGTTTAGGTTTGCCTCTGCCCAACTAATCTAGACTACTGAAGCTGAGGGGGCTCCCCATGAATTTGTGCATCTAATAATGGACTGATTCCATCCCATTGCAAGCCCTCCAGAGTGTTCTCTTGTGCTATGTGCTATCAAAGTGTAAAGGGGTGAGATTGAAGATAGTAGGACTGTGACATCCACTTTTGAGCCTAGTAGTTATTGAAGGAGGACAACATTCAGTTTGTGAACCGAGAGCATCCTATTGAAGGCAAGTTTTTTTCAGGTACTTTCCAGACCCCTGCAATTGAGGGATAGGAGTTTCATTTGGGAGCCCCATCTGGGGCTTGCACTGCTCTAAATGCCCCCAAAATGGTTTGTTGCCTTCCATTTTCTTGGTCTCTAATAGCCTTATTCTTCGCCGCCGAGAGATGAGATGGCCTTCCCCTTCCTCTTCCTTTGGAGGGGAAAGTGGGGTTCGTGCCAAGTCCTCTGATTGGGACTTTTGGATTCACCAGGACAAGTACATCTCTTAATCTAATATGGAAGTGATTGGAGGAGGAGGAAGAGTTTGAGGGGTCAGGGTTTGGGAGTGGAGAGGGGGCCATCAATGGAAGTTCAGGGAGAGTTTTCCTGGGGGGGTTTGTGGGGGGGGGGGGGGGGGAGGGGGGGGGGGGGGGGAGAGGGGGGAGGGGGGGGGGGGGGGGAGTGCATGAGTAGGGAATAAAGAGACACAAGATTCAAGATGTAGGTAATTGTTTAAAGTTAAATAATTGAACTGTTTATTTAACGGAGAAGAAGGATTCATACCCGAAGAAATCTGTTGTTCTATCTGAGGCTCGTTCTGACTTGGAGGAAATTGCCTTGGGGGGATGGTTGTAGTTGCAGGTTCCTCGACCTATCCCAAAGGATGTTCATTCACCTATGGTGCTATATGATTACAGACCATTCCTTTCTCTGAGGCATGCTCTTTTGGCCATGAAACCCTAGCTTCTTTTGTAGTCCATTTCTTCCTGGATGTTGCCAATGACTGAATTTGTGGGTAGTTATTTTCCAAATGTCCTGTTTCATGGCATTTGTGGCATCTAAAAGGAAGTACTTCATAATCCAAAAGTTGTTTTCTGGTCCTAGGGCCCCAAATTAGGTTTAAGTGGTCCCTGATATTGGTTATGATGTTCAGAGATACCAGAATCCTTGCCACCTTCCTTATCTTTGTTTGTTGGAAGGAGAGGTCTGCCTCAATGAAGGTTACAAGCACTCTTCCTATGTCCCTTAGTGAATTTTGGTTCCATAATTCCCAAGGAAGACCTGAAAAGCAAACCCAGATTGGGAAAGTGTCCAACCTCTCTATGTCCACATCAAAAAGAGGAGACCAATTCTTCAAATTGAAAGGGGTCGTTCCAAAATTCCAAGCTTTCCCAAGGACAAAGTCTATGTTTTCCTTGCAAGCAAAGTGAAAACCGAACCATCCTTTGGCTAACGGGGTAATTTCAGGTTCATTGCCCTAAAACCCTGACCAATTCCTTCGAACCCAACTTTCCATCTCCTCTTGTGTTGGGTTTCGACCTCGGATTTTTCCAACTAGGGAAACATTTTCCATGTCTTGTGCTTCTGCAATGGAAATATCTACTCTACATACCAAATTCAATGTTATGCCAGAAGGGTTTAGGCAACGTTTTTTTCATTTTTTGGTACCTAGAATTTCACTTTCAAAGCTTCCATCCGCCAAGACTGTTCTTGTGTCTGCCTCACTTTTGCCAAGGTTCGAATCTGGAGAGGAGACATTCAGAACTCCTGGCTGCAGCAGGGAAGAGATGAAACCTTCTGTGCTGCTCATGAATTTTGGAGAAACCCTTTGATCTTGTACTCCAGGTTTGATTATGGTTAGGGGCCTCTCTGCATCGAGGAGATCTAGCTCACTGAGAAGTCCTTGGTTCGACTAAGCTGCCATATTTGGGGAGGGTAATAGAAATGGCTCACTGTAAGTGATTACAACGTCTGTTGACAACATAGAAGGTGCTAATTCGGATGGGGAAAGGGTGTAGGGAATTCCACCCAAAGAGTGGTTCATTGGTTTGACTTCAGACTATTCGAGACCATCTCCTTCATCATAGGGCACAAAATCCTCCAAAACCCTAACCTCGCTTCCAACTGGAAATTGCTCCATCCTGTCTTGAACTGTTGGTGGAGAAGGGACTCCAAAGAGTTTCGTCGTCATGAAAATGGAGAAACCCTGCCAAGGGTCCTTGGAATAATCCAAAAGTTAAATCTCCTCTGTTAGCTCTGTGTCGGTCTCCATGCTAATAGAGACCAATAAACTGTAAGGTAAAAAGTAAAAAGAAAAATTGCCTCCTTTGTTTTTTACCTTCAGAGGTTCCTGTTAAGCCCCTATAAGATTTTCCCTTAGGACCTCCTCATTTGTCCCATCACTGCAGGTCGTAGAGCTCCCCAAGTGAATGTCATCTCCTTCCATTCATTTATATATTGTTGATTTATATATAATACACTATTTTATGTTTGAAAGGGAAGGTCCAATAGGCACTTTCTTAATGTGTTTTGGCATTTAGTAAAGGGTGCTTAAATAAGAGGCAATGTATAGCTACATACACTTGTGATGAAATTTTGATTATGTTCATGGACAAATGATTGTGATGAAATTTTGAGAAACCAAGTTGCTATTTTTTTATGCATTTTTTCTACTCACGTTTGTGCATGCATTTCATCTTGTTATGGCCATTTCCGAGGAAACTTATTCAATTAGTATCATGGGGAAATGGCCTTTGAGGGTTGGAAATTTGGGTTTCATGTGGATGGATACATTATAGAAAGGGAGGAGTTCTATATTTTTCGATTTTTGGTTGGATTAGGAATTTTTGAGTTCTTGAAAAGGGATTTATTGTAATTATTCACTCATCTTGGTTGAGAGAGATGTGAATTTAATTAGAGATTGGGTTATTTCCAATTTGCTAAATATTTCAAAATTTGGTTGTTTTAAACTTTAAAAATACAGTAATTTAGGTTTAGAATTGAAAAAAATGCTACGGGTGAATGAATTACCTGATTATATGACAATTCATCGGTCAATTTTCCTCCCCTCCAATAAAACTCAGCTCCTCCAATACTCTACGGCACCAAATCGGTGCTCGTCCAAGATCAAGTTCATGTTCTTGATGGGTGAAATGTGTCGTGGGTATCGGGACTGTCTAATTAAATTGATTTTAAACTTACAAAATGTAGGATAGTTAAACATAACGTGTACGTGTTATTTAACTATACATAACGCATACGCGTTTTGTAGTTATATAATGCGTACACGTTATGTTTAACTATCCTACATTTCTAATGACATGTCACGATCGGTTTTAACCATAGAAAATGCTATGTAGCAGAAACCCGTTATATTTTTATGTAACGTGATCATGTTTTCAAAAGCTAGGATTGCACCTAAAAGGTCCCTCATCTTCTTGCACACACCCATGTTCTATACAAAGAAACAACACAACATAAAAATAACAAGATTTGCATGCAACAACTTAGCAGGTTAGCCTTTACCATAGTTATATTTAAACAAAATAATTTATTTAACCTAAAAAATAAAATAAATTATTATGTTATTTTTTATTTTATTTCAAAAATTCAAAACATAAAAAGAAAAAGACTTTTAATCCATGTTTTATTTTTTTAAACAAAAGATACATATAAAGATACATATAGTAAACAAAAATAATAGGACAGAATTGAATGATGCCTCATAAATGTCTCACTAGCGCATAGCAATGAAAAAGGTAGAAAAATAGTGCACAATATGTGTGTTTTGATATGCACTTTGAATATCACAATAGTAACACAACACAATGCCACTATAATGCATGGTGTTGTAGTAATACTTAGGGTTTGAACTTATCATGAAAGAATAATATTCGAACAACAAATAATTAGGACAAGAGAGCATAATACCTGCTCTCTGGAAATCAGACTGGGTTCTCCTTGGATCATCTGGATTTGCATTGTTATCTCCTATGGAGGAGAGTGTCTGTCGGGCCCAAGTTGGGAGATGATTTTGAACTTCAGGTTCTGATTCAACATCTAATGTTTGCTGTACACTAATATTAGAAATCATAGGATGAAAATCAGGGTCATCACCCCCAATTTCATCATCCAAATATTTAGTAGAATAGGAAGGAAATTCAACAGTTTTCTCTTTCACTAGTTCCACCTCCTGAAGAGGCTCGTCAAACTTGACACTCCTTTCGATGACGATCTATTTTGTTTTGATATCCAACAACTTGAAACATTTTTATTCATTAGGATACCCAATAAAAATACATTCTATGCTTTGTGGTTGCAAATCTCTCCTTTTATCAAGTGGAATTCGGTCCCATGCAGTGGACCCAAACACCCGCAAATTCGACACATTCGGCTTGTGTCCGAAGTATGCTTCAAAAGGGGTATTCCCTTTCACAGATGAGTGTGACAATATTTTTTTAATACATTCTGCAACATGCATTCCTTCAGCCCACAAATTTGCATCCAACTTCTTTGATTCCAACATACAGGTGGTCCTCTCCTTGAGAGACCAATTCTTCCTTTCTGCTACACCGTTATGCTGGGGAGTGTAGGGAACTGAATGCTGGACCTGAATACCACTTTGGGAACATATGTGCAACAGCTCATTACTAACATAATCCCCACCATTATCAGATCTCAATATCTTGATCTTTTGGCCAGATGCATTCTCAATCAAGGCCTTCAATTCAGTGAATTTTTCACAGACTTCAGACTTCTTTTTGATAAAGAAGAGCCATGTGTACCTGGAAAAATCATCAATGAAATTCAGAAGATACCTTGATCCATTCATGGATGTGATAGGCATGGGGCCACTGATATCAGAATATATCAGTCCCAAGATGCATGATGCTCAGCTTGCCTTCCCCCAATTGAACTTATGCTCAGGGTGCTTTCCAACAACACAACCCTTTCAGATTCAAGTGGTTGCCTTGACGATCGAGAGGCTTTCAACCATAGAATTATTCTATATTTGCTGCAAGTATTTGAAGTTGATATGGTCAAACCTCTCATTCCATAGTCTACTGACTTCATTTCCATGACTCAGCAATGTGGTGGGCTTTGCATCCGCCACAAAATGGGAGAACTCATAGGCTTTTGCATGATGGTTTGCAAGGCCCTTTGCTACAAGTTTCCCGGACGCAAGTTCTGTGATCTATAAATCATTTGGGTTGAAGGATACTCTCTTGGGCACTCCCGTATGTGTAATTTGGTAAAAACTAAGGAGGTTTGATGCCAGAGATGGTACATACAAAACATTTGAAAAATAGCCATTCTCAAGATCTACAGTACCTTGTCCTTCTGAAATGATAGTGGAGTCATATCCCATGTGTATGGGAATGGATTTGTCGGTCTCCAAATATGAGAAGGAGTCTCTTTCATCCATCATGTGGTTCAAAGCTCTAGAATCTATCAAGAGTTCTTTGGACTTCAAACTGCTTGCCATGAGAGCATGACCTCTTTCATGTTGTGGTTCCCGATCTTGCTGATCTCTCCTCCAAAAGCTTTCCAGAAGATTGATGTGATTTCTCTCAAGGAGAGAGGTAGCTTCATCAAGTTTCTTTTACATGCAGGCATGTTTAGGGTGGAAGCCCTTCCCGCAGTATGAACACTTGACTTTTTCCTTTCCATGATGCCCTTTTCCTTTGTTCTTCTTTGAGCTGGAAGACTCTTCATGCTACTGGTTTTCAAATTTAGGATTAGGAGCTTCGAATTTGGTTTTTGGGTTATTTTGCTGCTTTCTTTTACCCTTCAGATCTTGGGGCCCCAAGACATGGAGGGCTTGATCACAGCAGGATCTGATGATCCCCATCTGGACAAGCTTATCATGTTCACTTGTTAGGGACTCAATGAAGGCATTAAGTGAAGGCATCTTCCATCTAGGGGTTGTGAGCTTCCCCACATGGAATGTAGAGACAAAAATCGAATAATCAGCTCCAAGTTTGGAGAGTATGGTGAGGATGAGCTGATTATCCTCCTTCTCCACTTTACATTGCTTCAACAGTAAGAAAATGTGCTTGAACTTTGTGAAAAAGTCATTCAAGGTCTCAAAATTGGAAGGCTGGAGAGACATCAACTCATTCTCAAGTTGGTATACTCTCAAATCATCCTATTTTCCATACAGGGTTTCCAATTTGTCCCAGATCTCCTTTGGAGTCTTCAATCCCAAGAGATGGAAAAGAAGATCCTGGGAAACAGAGAGGCACAAGAATCCGAATGCTTCATCTTTGTTGTTCAAGAATCTAGCTTTATCTGTCACAAAAACAGGCTCTTCTTTAGTGTCCATAGTGACCCTATAGAGTCCTCTGGCATGTAGCTGGATCTCCATGTCTCCTTTCCATGAGTGGAAATTGAATGGAGTCAAGAGTTCTACGAAAGAAGCCATCTGAAACTACTGGAGCGAATGCTTTCACCTGTGAAAAACCTGCAAATCACAACAAAAGGGGCACCGTAAGGTTAGACATGCTACACATTTTAGGCTTTCATTACACCCAACATAGTTAATCAAGAAAGCTTGACCAACATTTTCCTTACTTGGGGTATTAAGTGGCAGGCCTTGGCTTCTGGTGCAGTGTTGGAATTTTTGAGCTTTGCTCAATTTTTCATGCAAGATCTATCAAAAACTTTATTTTTGAGAGATCTGAGCTTCATCCTGCTATGAGATCTGATACCATATTAATTTGTCACAATGGTCTAGGTGCTGAAAACACAGTCTCAGAAAGAATTCAGACAAATATGCATAAAATTGGTAAAATGGTGCTGCAATGGAAGTATCAGTTCTATATAATCAAATGAAAGAATGATGATACAATACAATAATCATGCCAGATGCATGAATTCTAAGACAATTCAAATTCCCAAGGAGGTCATTCGAATTGAATGAGTGAGTCTAGCTTAACTGAATGTAAGCCACAATGAACACTCAAGTTAACCATTGATAAAAACCCTAATTGACTCAACTGAGTCCTAACTGAAGTTGAAGTGCAATAAACGATCGAGTCTAACCGAAATTAGCTCAGACACATGTCACTGCAATCCAACCAACAAGTGGTAGCACATCAATGACTCCAATGAACCCCGATGAGGTTAACTGAAGTGTAACTGATGATCAGAAGTGGTTGGAGGCGCCCCTATTGACTCCAGTTCATTAAATAATAAATATAATGTAGGGAGGTTCCTTCACTGCTCTGTTTAACTGATTGTAACCACCAGTTAGCAATAAAGTGCATTTATGACACTTAGATCACCCTCGGAGTGCTCAAGTTAGCCTCCCCGAATGAAGGAGAAGGCTTAGTTAGCCTCCTTGACTGAAGGTAGGCGTGGGTGTGCTGATGCTGATGTCATACAATGCTCCTATGATGTCAATTAAGTCAATAAAACTTAGGATAGTGGTTTAACTAGGCCAAATTGACCAAAATGAGTGTGTATGGTGGTAAATGTCTCCAACAGAAAGAGACAGAGTAAGGTCTTACATTCCCTTGAAATTTTATTTTTTGAGAGGTTTAGTGAGCTCCCACCCCCCCACCTTGATTCTTTCCATTTCAAGAGAGGGGTTTTCACTTTAGCTTATAATTTTTTATTTATTTTTTAAATATTTTTATTGATTTCAAAGAGAAGTTCCCCAAGTCTTTTCTAATGTTTATATTCAACATTTTCTGTCATTTCCATTTCCTTTGGATGTTATTGTTATTTATAGGTATAATAGCATTTACTCAGTGTCCAGTACGTCCATAATTTCCAATTACATCTAAGGTCATTCTGTGTTTTATTCATTGGAATGTGTGACAATCAGTGGAGTGGGTAACAAAGACAATAATTGAGGCATGTTCCTTTAAACAATTATTTTTGCTTATGTAAGGATCATCTTTGACTTTGGCAGCATGGATTAGATGCGTCTTAATCTCATTTCTCAAAGGCATGGTTGTTTCTTACCAATATACACATTGGGGATATTATTTACACACCAATAAATTCAAATGATTTATTCTCAACAGTCCATATTTTCTAGCTTGGAATAATCATGAAGAATAGTTTCAAAATTTCTTTGTAAAGAAGGTATGAGATGATATAGGTATAGAGTTGGTAGAAATACATTACTCTTGACATTAAGTTTTCAATTAGGTTCTTGATTGAGGGATTTGGAAAATCAACATAGAATTTTATGCAACTGACATGAGTATACAAATATATATTTTTTATCGGATCAACCTGAGATCATTAGCACTTAAGTCAACCCATATCTAGATCTAAAATACACAAGTATAAATGGATGTTAGAGGTGCTTTGTTATCATGGATATTGGTGCCGATTCTTGTTCTTAATTCTAGGAAGTATAGGCCTAAAGCATGATGTGTACCAACATCTCTCTTATTCCCATTTGAGGTCCAATTTTCATGGTTTCCAACTTATCTTGGCATGATTCTTAACATCTCAATGTAGCTTAAATAGCATGACACGGATGTCCTCCCTATTAGTTGTCCATACACTATAATTGATTTTAGGAATTCAATATTAAGATGATTGTTTGTGTGCAAGCATGGAAGAATAAGCATCTCTAAGATGATGGATATATTCTTAATGACATAAAAATTGGAAGATGATATTGAATGATAGATAACCATGTTAACACGATCACCAAGTGCCGAGAAGTAAGGGTGCTCAACAAGAGATATATGTATGCTTGATACATGTGCTAGGAGGATGATGCTCTATGGAAAGTTAACCACAAAACATCCTCAAGAGTGAAGTATATCATATGAAAACGTCAAGAGATATCACAAACCATAACTACCAACACAGATATATCATGAACATCCACCAAAAAATTATCAACTAGGGAATCATCGCACCATGAAGCATAACTCTCGCATCAAAGAACCCAAGGAATCCAACAACTAATTAAACCTGTCAATTAATTCCATTGGTTCAAAGACCCTATCTATATATACGATATTTTAGATCCTTAAGGTGAATGTATCATGTAGTATCGGGTAAAATCAATGCATAAAAATGTAATTTTCAAAACCAACAATCCATTACAAAGTCCCAGATGCCAATATACTATATAGAATTCAAGAATTGCTCTACTCTAGAGATTGGAGTAGCATACCTCACCCAAGATGAGCCATCATAGGCTCATCCTATGCACAATTATTCAACCCGACTTGAATAAATAACCCTTGAGAGCCATGAGGTATCCAATACTGTATAGGGAATTATTGAACAAAAGGGTCAATAATCCTGTGCAAGGAATATATCACAGTGAAACATTTTGGATGGCATTTGATCCACTTTTATAAAGGTGATATATGAATAGGACTCCATGCATAAGAACCCTCATTATTGTAACTTTTTAGTTTTATCAGTAGGATTTTCCAATTTGGATTGGAATTTTAGATCGACATTGCAGTCAATTGAACAATCAACCAACAACTAATGAATATGACCTGAATTCACTAGATTGTTGTTGTTTCCTAGCACTTACTGATTGTATGTCTAATTTTTAATTTGACCAATTAATTGTTTACCAGCTTCTAATTGCATGTTTTAGTTTGAGCATTACCAATTAATGCTTTTATTTTCTATACATACTAGGTTAAGAGTCCCAAGCTCGATGAAGCAATTTTTGGACGAATAAAAACAATGATGGGGCCTAAACTTAGGAAACAAGCATCATCTCTCAAATATGAGGCAATTTCTGAGCAATTTGGTTTAATTTGGAAAATTATGGGCCTGTTCCCAACCTGATAGAGGAGAGTTTAGCTTAAACAGAATGCAAAACGGATGAAACAACTCAGAAAAAATGAGTTTTATAGGCAAGCTTGGCGTGCAACTAGTTAAATTTGTGAGTCAAACTTGGTCAAGCCAATTTAAAATTAGGTAGTTTTAGATTAGATTTTCTGATGGTTGATCTAATATGGAATCATGATTCAGAGAGTTAAATTGTGGTTCTTGTTACACTGGGTTGGGCTCATTTGTATACAAATCTGTGTATTTTGGTTTCTATATTGCTCCTTAGAGTTCATGGCTTAGGGTTAAATTTGATTTATGTGATTCCTACAAGAGCATTGTATAAACTGAAACATTATTGATGGCATTTTGATTGACTAGCCATTTAAGAGCTAAAATATGGCTCAACACTTAGATAATGCATATTCTAGATGTTCAACAATTTTTCCCTTCCCCGACATCATTTTGTGGCATTATTTCGACAAAACCAGTAAAATTTTTGAAGAAATTCCTAAAATCTCAAAGAACAATGTTTAAACTTGCATAATCTGGGTGCCTTCAGGTTATTTGAGGGTGTTGAATCTGTTAATGCATCCAGAAACACTTTTTGAACAACACAAAATTTGAATTTATACATGCTTAAGGTTCTTGTAGCTACCTAGAGTAAGTTCCCACTCAAGGGAAAGCAGAGTACCCTAGCAGATTCATAATTTAATTTTTGCATTTATATATGCAATTTTTAGACTCCTGTAGTTCTGCGCGATGAATGTTGCTTATGGTTAGTTCAATTGTATGGTTTCTTGCATTTCTTTTCATTACTATTTCGTTGTTATATTTATTGGATGCCTTTATGATTATGGTGTTCAACAGAGCTATAACAACATATTAAACATGTGCCTCTGTCGCTATTTCATTGTATTTGCCTTTTTTTTAGAGATAATGTGCATTAGTTTTATTGCATAGAGTATATTTTGAAAAAGAAATTTGACATAAGACACAAAAGATGTTTATAAAACAACCTATAGGGGGAGGATAAATTGGGTATGCCATAGATTTTATGATAATATATGACTATATAGGTTTGATGTTAACTCACTATTTCTATCTTTTAAAATGGAGTTTGAGAAGGTGGCATTTATATCTGTAACAAATATGTGAATTTCAAATATATGTTGAATTGCCACTCAAGAACTTGAAGTTAAGACCTTCTATTTTATGTCTTTGCTAGATACCTTAGAGTTGTAACTGTTTCTATACTTCAAGTTGATAATTGTTATTTCATAAGTTATTGTCTAACAATTATAGTGGTCAATGAATTCCATATTGTAGGATATATGTTGGAAAGCCAAATTTTCATTGCTCCTAGAATTTGAAAGTTGACCTTTCCAATATAATCATAAAACCCTACATTCATTTGTAAATTATACTTTGTAAATGGACATTTCTTTCAAAATAAATAAAAAATCAAAGTTTAGGAAGATAAAGTATGAGGTGTGGAGTGGTGTTTAGGGGGTGGGTATTTGGATGAAAGCATCTCTTCTTCTACATTGCATACAAATATTCAAATTCTTTGTAGTGATCCATTTTGTGGGAGTATATTCCATTCTTATTTAGTCATAATTATTTTTGGTTAAAAGATGTTTCTTCCCAAACAATTTTATGTTCTCCAACTAGCTAACTACTTGAGACTATGAATAGTTCTCGTTTATACATTATGGACATGATTTTATGTGAATCGTTTCATCTCATCCAAGTAAGCACATTGTCATTGTTAAAATTTGTTTCCCTACTAATTTTGGATATTTCATTTGTTATTTGTCTCAAGGGAAGTGAGGTGCACTCTACATCCAAGGATTCACTCTACAACCAAGGGTGCAAGAGATATCTAGTATGGTGTCACATCATCTATGTAATGGTAATAATATAAAATGATAAAAAGGATGACATCCAATACACAATGTCAGACAAGAAAAAGGGTCGATTTCTTATTTCTTTTAAACTAGCATAGATCCATCATAACCCCAAATATTTCAATTGACACGAGAGGTTTGCATCTGGGATATTTTTATTCTTTTTTGTGCTTAAGATATCATGGCTTGGGATGGATCTTTGGTAGTTTTGTTTTTATCTTGTTTATCTGCCTACATTTATTGGTTTCTAGGGATGGTTTATCCAAGTTAGGCAATCATCTAACTTTTTAATTTAGAAAGATATATATATTTTTTATGTTTCCTGTATCAGGGATATGGGATTTGTCTTGTGTGTAACACTGGGAGCTACCATGGCCAATCTAGGGGAAATTGTTGTTTACATAGATGGATATGGAAATTTTTTGATGAATTTGCAAGAATTGGCCACTATCAGAGTAGAAAACCTTCCTCTTAAGATGATGGTATTGAACAATCAACACTTAGGCATGATGGTTCAATGAGAAGATTGGTTTTACAAAACAAGAATAGAACATGATTATCGTGGAGATCCATTTGCTAAATTGATAATTTCCCTAATGTTTTGAATATGGTGGAGGCATGCAATATACCAACAACTAAAGTAACAAAGAAAGAATATTTCAAGTAGGACATTTCACAAATGCTCGAAACCTATGGGCCATATTTATTGGATGTTATTGTGAAAAACTAGGAGCGTCTCTTGCCTATGATACCCAGTGGTGGATACTTTAAATGTATTATAACTGAAGGTGATGGGAGACAAGCATACTCATAAAAGGAAGTTAAGCCATTTTTTCTGTATAATATTTATTATTATTTTAGCTTTTGAAAGTGGATTATTATTATTTTAGCTTCTGAAAGTGGATTTTCATTGCTTTCCTTTTAAACGTAAGGCGAATCTTTCTTGTCTCTCTTTTGTATTTTGTATTTGGTACATAGTTAAAGTCAAGGAAAGTTTGGACACCACAAATTGTTTACAAAGTATTCATTTGATGTTTATATGTTACGATTACTAAGAACAAATACATCAGAATTTTATATCATTTTTTATTTATATTGGGTGTGCCATGAGGCATGGGCATAAATTGTGGTGGAATGTATCTTAAGTTCTACTTCTTATTTTCCTACATGTTATGGTAGTTCTTAGTTTTTGTAATTACTTGAAAAAGAAAATTGACATCAGACACAAAAATATGTATTTAAAACAACATATAGGGGGATAAATGGGGTAGTGCCATATATTTTATGATAACATATGGCTATACAGGTTTGATGGTAACTCATTATTTCTATCTTTAATAATGAAATTTGAAAAACTGTCATTTATTTATGTGAAAAATATGCATTTCAAATATATTTTGAATTGCCACTCAAGGAATTGAAGTTAAGACCTTCTACTAAATGTATTTTCTAGATACCTTAGAGTTGTACCTTATATACCTTGTCTCAATTGGTATGTCATTAGCTTCTATTTTGAGTAACACTTACTTATTTTCGATGGAATTATTGATATAATTGGGAAATTACCACCATCAAAACACAATGTGAGAGATTATCATTTTCTGGATGGGGAACAAAATTTGATTTAGATGATAACCACCTTAGTACTTCAGTTGGTTCAATGCAGTTTGACATTTTAGGAACCCATTGGGGAAAATTTAGTAGTTAATGCTAAATGTAACACTATTTATGGTGATTACAATCCCTCTAAATGTTTTGAACTACCATAGAATTATGTATACATTTATGTGGAAGAATTATACGGTTTGGGGCTCCGAAAACTTGGGAAATTTATGAAATTAAAGTAATCATTGAGAAACTTATTGTAGATTTGTTGATGATACTAAATGTTCCCAAATACCCTACTTACATCCTCCTCTAGATACAAGAGCATAAATACATAACTAACAGTGATAGGATTTTGGCAACAGATATGATGTAGTAGAATGCTTTGCGGGTTCTTTTTGTTCTACTTTTTGTAGATTCTAGGCTCAATTATAATGATATGGTTATACGTGGTATAGAAATTGACCTTCTTGGTTTGATTTTTTATAGACTTAAACATGATAGTGTGTCTTGTAGAAATGGCATACATTGGGTCTTAGGAGTTTAATAAAGAGGAAGAAGAAGATTCTACCCTAGATATGTGTTTTCTGTTTAGGAGGACAAGGTTCAAAGTTTATGGTTGTTTGTGATGGTTGTTAGCAACGGTTCCATGGTGATTGTGTAGGATTTATTACACAACATATTGTATGCCATGAGTGGGTGTTCTCCTACTACCTTTGCAAGAAGAAACTTATTTCACTTGATTGTCACATGCATTTACAAGTTTAGAAGGATAAATAAGGCTCTTTTAGAATTAAAAGAAATGGTATAGAGACACCCGTTTGTGCAACTCCGACGAGCTTGCTATACTAGTGACATAATTTTTGTTGCTAGTAAAACAAGCCCGTAGGTGAGTTGCACAAACGAGTGTCTCTATAGCAATGAAAACTCATTGCTATAGCGATGACACATCGCTGGCATAAACAAATTTTAAACATGTGCCTCTATCGCTATAGCGACAACACCTCGTCACTACAACAATGATGCATCACTGGTATAAAAATATTTTAAACATGTGCCTCTGTCACTATAGCAACAACAAAGTGTTGTTACAACGATGATGGAAGTGTTTCTATAACGATGGCACCTCGTCGCTACATCGACAACACATCACTGGTATAAACATATTTTAAACATGTGCCTCCATCCCTAGAGCAACAACCAAGTGCTTCTATAGCGACGATGGAAGTGTTGCTATAATGTTGAGGAGGTGTCGCTATAGCGACATAGTTTGATTTTGTACACACCCCACATTTCATGTATTCTGTGTTTCTATAGAGATGAACCGTGGAAAGTGTTTCTACAACGAAAAAATTGTTGCCACGAAAAAAAGGGGCCATGTTCATTGCTATAGCAATGCACAAGTGTTGCAATAGCAACAATTTTCTGTGGGAAAAATGTGCACATGTACTAGTGAATGAATTTAGTGTTGTAGATATGCACTTCCGTGTTTTTAAATTTATTTATATAATTGAAAAAAAATCAATCATGTTCATTAAATTTCACTATTCGATTTGTTGAAGTTCAGCATCAAATTCAACGAATTATATGGATGTCAATTGAACATTCATATAATTCAAAGGAAGGATAATTTGGTTTGGACTTAAACAAGTTGAATTCTAGTTGTTCAAAAAGTAGTGCTTGAAAAAGGAAAACATACAAGCTAACAATGGGATGTAAGATAGAGTCACATATAAAATATGAATCTAATTTTCCAAATCATTTAATTTGATTTGCCTTGTCCAGCATGGAAAAATACTAGCAACCATAAATATGACGAAGACCCCATCCGACGATGGCCAACTAATATATACATGTACTTTTGAATTTTTTTTTGCTTTTGAAAGAAGTGAGGCCCTTCCACCCAGAAACGAAAAAACCTCTCTTCCCGCATACTCATCCAAAATCTTATCAATGAATGTGTAGGAAAGTTATCTTTAGGACAAGCTTTGTTCAGGTCTCTAAAGTCAGTACATACCCAGATGGTTCTCTTCTTCTTGTCAACCAGAACGGGGTTGGATACCCATTTAGTCAAAGGAGCCAAATAGATAAAGCCAACCTTGAGGAGCTTCTCTATGTCTGCATTAATGGTGGGTGCCTTATGGGGATTCATCACGCGTAAGCATTGTCGAACGGGCCTAGCCCCATGGTAAGTTTTGATTTCATGTTCGACAATATGAGGGTCTATTCCTAGCATCATCATATGACTAAGCAAAGACATCACAAAATTCTTTAAAAATATTAGTGTATGCCTGAATCTCATCAGGAGAACAATCTGCCCCAATGTAAATGTTCTCAACTTTACCAAGAGTTCAAGAAATGTTGATAGGAATATTCAGTGACAAATTGTCCATGTCCCCTTCGACATATATACCATAGGTTCCTAATGGGATCGTGAGACTACCAACTTTCTCACTAAGGGTCGCCCTAAAGTCATCACACTCAACCCATTCAAGCTCTAGGAGGAAATAAGAGTGATGGTGCAAGTCTTCCCAAGGCCGTCCTAGACCATTCATGGCTTCGAGAATCGCTTCATAGAAAGGAAAAACATCATCGAAGCAATCATGTGAGTGTGATGACGCAACTACCCAAGCTAGCAACGCAAAAGAGTCCTCCTCCTCCGTCCGCAAAGAGGAAGGACTGGGATCTATAATAGGATCAAGAGTATCTTGATAAGAAATCTCCGCTACAAATGATGACATATCCATCTTAGCAGGTCTAGGATCTTCCTCCGAAGTGCTCAGAGAAGAGAGAGACTAGGGTTCCTCCAAATACGTAGTTCAAAATGGGACTGAAATCGACGATGATGATTCATTACCAAGAGTGGAACCTATAGTCAGTATTGGTGCAGAAATACCAAAGGATCCCATCAATGATGGATAGATTCCTACACCAACATTCTCAGTTGTCGGCTGAGAATTATCAATAACTGGGATAATGGATCTTGACGATGTTGACAGCATGGAATTATCAAATTGCTGGTGTTCGATCGTGACAATCCTATCTTCAAAAGGGAAGCAAATCATGAGGAAGAGAGAAGACACAACCGCTTTCATATTGAAAATCTAGCTCCGACCCAGCAAAATATTGTAGTCAAGGGGAACATCAACCACCTTAAGCTCGATGGACATCGTCTTCCCTCCCAACTAGACCTAAAGAGAAGGAAGAATACTATGCGGCCAAAAATAACGTCCAACAAAAGCAGTCAACATGGTCCCGAATTTCGACAATGGGGGTGAACCAAGACCTTTCCAACAAGAAAGAGACATCATAGAAGCTACAACGCCTTCATCAACCACTATGTGTTTGATTGTGTTGTTCATACACTCCACATGGAATAAGAACACCACATGGTGAGGAAAGAAAGGCTGGACTTCATGTGTTTTTCGTTTTCTTTCTTTCTAATTTCTAATGAAGTCATCACGATTCCTGTGTTTTTAGTCCACCTTTCTTGATATGGTTTTAAAGGCATTCTTATTCTCTCCTCCATGATTCTTACTTGTTTTCAGTCTACCTCTTTTTGATGTAGTTGGGATTATTTACACTTTTCAAATTTAGTCATAAATATTATTGAAAAATGATTTTACAAAAAAGGTAATCTCATTTGTGATTAATTAATACCAATATCTACAATTCTATGTAATACAAAGACTAGTCAAACATGAGAACATGATATGGTTTTAAAGTCATCCTTATTCTCTCCTTCATGATCCTTGCTTGTTTTCAATCTACCTCTTTTTGATGTGGTTGGGATTATTTAGACTTTTCAAATTTAGTCTTAAATATTATTGAAAAATGATTTTAGAAACAAGGTAATCTCATTTGTGATTAATTAATACCAATATCTATAGTGCTATGTAATACAAAGGCTGGTCAAACATGAGAGCAATTGGATTAAATGAGCTAAAATCCTATAACTTGGTTTCTTTTCCATGGTGGCCTCATAGCATAACTTAGGGTGGTCTTTGCATTGGATGCCTACACTTTGGGTGAAAATTTATCTAAAAAAACAAATTTCTTGTATTATCCTTTTTTCAAAAAGATAAATGTTCTATCATTTTTTGAAAAAGATAAATGTTTTATCATTGGTTATAAATATATAGTTAATATAAATTTTTAATGAAAATGTTTGAATGTTAAATCGATCCATGGGTATTTGGTGGGTTATTGGTTACCACGGGTTTATGTTAAACCAAAGCTCATTTAATTCAGCCACATATTTCATTATTACACATATGCATGCCTTTTATATTATTTCAGAGCTTTGTGAACGACTTGTGTTGAAAT
Organism: Pseudotsuga menziesii; assembly: GCA_001517045.1. Lineage (NCBI taxonomy): Eukaryota > Viridiplantae > Streptophyta > Pinopsida > Pinales > Pinaceae > Pseudotsuga > Pseudotsuga menziesii. The sequence continues at coordinate 17,077 of LPNX010150572.1, read as the reverse complement.
TAAGGTAAACGGGCCTTTGAATGCAAATTATAATCCCTCTATAGTGCTTAAAAATTAAAGCTAATGATCTAAAAAATGGCGAGATTATAAATATGACAGTAATCAAAGACAAATATATTAATGATGAAAGAGGTTAGCAACATCAATAACTATGTTGGCTCAATCTAGGAGCTTCTCATTGCGCCTTTGAAGTCGGCTTCTATACACTGCTCTAACATGAAGAGGCTAAGTCAAAGTTGAGGGAGATGCCTTGGATTTTCAACAAAGTGATTTTTGCAATGGTGCTTTTCATGGCATTGGAATCTTGGTTCTAGACATTGATCGAGGTGTAGAGGGATATGTCTTAGTTATTGCAGTTAAAGCATGCGCTTGTATAAGAACTAAGGTTTGAGACACAAATAACCCACTTCTCTAACTTCAACTCGAGTCTTTTAAAAATGTGGTTTACCATTTGTTAAAGGGCTACTCCATGGAAAATTCCAATACCTGATATTCAAACTAAATCAAGATATGGTCAACTCATCAATCACAACATTTATTACAAAAGGCTCCACAAGAGCATCATGTCACTTACAAGAGTAAAACCTGGGTAGGGAGGGTAACATTCATTCCTCCCAACCACCCAAGCTACATCCATTTGACTTTAACTTGAGTCTTGTGGCTTGAGAATGCCTTCCTTGGATATAAATCATGAAGCGCAAGGATGATCTCAAATAATTTAATCTAACTCCGTCTTTAGGCTCAAGTCTCGAGTTTGATATAGTGGATTTTGGGCTTCAACAACTAAAACTACGAATGGAAAACTAAAATTAATGCCAAAGTAAATGAAGTCAAAGCAATATAGAAAAATTAAAATGGATGTCTTGAGTTCGAGATAACTGACTTCTCTGACATTTTCTCTTTTGGTATTAATAACTATCAAGAGAGGGATCGAATTAAAATTGCCCATGTATAATTAATTGAATAAAACCGTACATATCAATCCATAAGGATTAAGCAACATAAACCAATCTATTAAGTCTCTTTAACTTCATTACCAGACTTAATTAATATAAACATAAAAAAAAGGTTAGAGGAAACTATAAATAATGGTGTTGTCATGCTTATTGCCCCAACAATACGAATCCACTTTCCAACATAGGCATAAAAGAGCATATGAAAAAGAACTTACAACAATAAAAGTGTAAAGGTCACAACATTAGACCCAGAAATAACACTAAGAGCACAATAGCCCTGACAATGGATCCTAAAACCCTAAAAACCAAAAATAAAAACCAAATCCCTATTAATTTAAAAAAAGACATACATATGGACACCCTTGCATAACAACAAAAGCCAAACAGCAGAGAACCTGGCAATAAAATCCTACATCATACAAATTTAACAAGGCACAATGTCATAACTATAAAACAAAACATGAAGTAATTTAGCAGAGAACATAACACTAAATCCACTAAAATACTAATATTGTCATTGCAAATGCGTATTGTCCTCTCCATAAAGGAATGAATCAAACCTTAACAAATGAAATCCCTATCGGGACTTTAACCGAAACCATGGATCATAAACACAACACAACCTTGATAACCAAACCATGAACCAATGAAATTTAATATCATTCCTAAATGTAGAAGCCTTAACAACACAATAAACCTAACAATGAAATCCAGAAAGAAAAAAAATGATAACAAAACAATGAACCCTACAAATTTAAAAACATATATACAATTAAAAACCCTTACACCACACAATAACTCTAACAATGAAAATTGAACAACAACTAACCTTGATAAGGAAACCTTGTCTCCTAAAACCTTAATCAATCTCTACAAAATTTAATTGTTGATAACATGACCATGAAAACCCTAACTCCTTAAACCTTAATAAACTCCACTTCAATAAAAAAAATTGAGGATAACGACATGTTACAATTTGATTTAAATAAATTTAAGTTGATGAGTGTGTAAAGTATATGATACATTGTAGAGGAGAAAGTTTGTAGTGTGGACTTTTTTTTCCACCTTGAATATATGGATTTTTGATATTCATGAAGAATGAAGGCAAACTTGGTTGTATAGTGGTTACAAAACATGTCACATAATGAGATTTGAACCTCGTTGGAGAGTATAGCAACGTTCCTCCCAACCACCCAATCTACACTCAATTGACAAACTTATTACTAGGATTTAGAAGTATTGGAAGAAGTTTGAATTTGGTGCGGCCATGGTTGAAAACATGGAGATGGTTAACTATAGGAATGACAATATCCCTAACCATACATCTGTCTTTAGATCATAATGTGAGGTTGTAGTGATCTTAAGGGAAGAAAGTTAAGCTACAAATTAATTTCAAATGATATGGTTCAATTTTTAGACAAAGGCTCTGTTATAAAACATGATCACAAGCAATGATACTAAACAATAAACAAGATGCAAATATTAAAACACATTACAAGAGAGACATAAATATAATGCCATTCACCCAATATGGGCTACGTCCACACATAAATTGCTAGTACTTTATTATTATACCATCCAAAAAAAGTGAAGGGATACAACTTGTAGCACACCTGTTGCAATTCCTCTTCACTCTCTCATAGTCTCTCTCACACAATCACATATATCGCTTTTCACAATACTACAATACAATACATAGCCGTATTACAATGCCTTCCTTCTATAAATGGAATACCATGGGAAAATTCCACAGCCCTCCCAAAACCATGGGCCCATAAATCACCCATTATTGACCAAGTCATGACTATGAAATTACAACATTTCACAAGGCATTTTCCCTAAATTTTCACTATAGGGGCGTTCCTCCCCCTTGCACCCCCTTAACAACTATAGTGGTGGGGAAAGCCCCCACACCCCCTCATCTGGTGCTGGGATCCAAACACGGCCGAAACAATAACATCTATGAATCAGGAAGATCGGGATCCACAACCAACATGCTTGCTAGGTGGAAGCCATGCAATAGAGGAAAAAACCTAGGATGGGATTGACCATTTAAGAATCTTCATTGGAGGGGTTTTCAAGGATGGTTATGGTTTATATGTCATACGAATGAATTGGGCATACAAACTAAGTGTGTTAAGGTTCCTACTCATAGTAGTGTGGAAGTGTATTAGGGTTAACCCTGAGAAAGTTAGGATAGTAGTAAGATTGGTTGTAGGTATGTCATAGGTGGAATATTAAATGGAAAAGGCCTTTGTTTAGATATTTTATAGGTAAATTTGTGAATTATGAGTCTCTAAAAGTTGGGTTGATGAGGTATGGAGACCTATTCTAGGGTATATGTTAGTTTTTCATCTTTTAGTTCATGGATGGATTTGTTATTATAAAGAGCTTGAGTGATGTAGAGACACTCCTCATGCTTACCTGATTATGGGATCCTTCAAGTTTAATCTTGAAAAAGTTAAAATTGGGTTTCAACCCATGGAAGGAATTAATGCCAAAGTTAATGAATTTAGAGCAACATAGAAAATGTAAAATTGATGACTAGAGTTCCTAATAACTGACTTATTTGATGTTTTGTCTTTTGATTTTAATAACTATGAAGAGAGGGATATTGGGATTTAAAATTGATCAATTCATAAATTGTATAAACGATGCAATAGTAACATGGATATTGGGATTTAAAATTTCCCATATATAATTGATTGAATAAAACAACCGATCAATCCATAAATTGTATACAAAATGCAATGATAACATAGGTATGGGGTTTTAACAACAAAAATGACAAATGGAAAACTGAAATCAATGACCAAGATAATGAATGCATGGAGCAAAATAGGAAAAATGAAGCTGGTGTTAAAGTAAAATCCCTATAGTTTGAAGAAATGGAGTAGATAGCACAAAAACCAAATGCGAGAGCTGCAAGAGTTGAAAGCAAAGGAAACCTAGCTCATAGAAAACATTTTGGGCAAGGACGAAAAGGGGAAAACTCGATATTTGTTGAATATACAAAAATCAAAATCCAACTAATTAAGTACAATGATATGAAGTTATTTCTTGAACCTGAGTCGTTTGAGGCTATCTAGGAATGACAGGGCTAGTTGTGATTACAAATATCACGCTAGGGCTAAGAGATGTTAAGAACTACTTTAAAAAATGGGCCAGATATTTTGGCACATAATTTTTCTCATTGTATGAGGTTTGCATTAAACCATACCACATGCAAACAAAAAATCACCATCCTTGTTATGTAAGGGCTGACTTTGATCAGACTGAAAGAAATAGAAACCACTCTATCGAGTCTCTTTAACTTCATTGTCATATTTAATTAATATAAACATAAAAAAGGCTACAGGAAACTATAAATAACATTGTTGTCATGCCCATGGCCCTAACAATACGAATCCACTTTTCAACATAGGCATAAAAGAGCATATGAAAAAAATTACAACAAACAAAGCGTAGAGGTCACAACATTAGACTAACAAATAAAACTAAGAGCATAATTGCCCTAAAAATGGATCCTAAAACCCTAAACACTAAAAATAAAAACCAATTCCCTATTAATTTAAAATAATACATACATATAGACACCCTTGCAGAACAATAAAAACCAAACGATAGAGAGCCTGACAACAAAATCCTACATCCTTCAAATTTAAAAGGGCAGAACTTCAAAGATAGAAAAAAATATGAAGTAATTTAGCATAAAACATAACATTAAAGCCATTAAAATACTAGGATTGTTACTGCCTATGCATGCCATCCTCTCCATAAAGGAATGAATCAAACCTTAACAAATGAAATCCCTATCGAAACTTTAACCGAAACCATGGATTATAAACACAAGACAACCCTGATAACCAAACCATGAACCATTGAAATTTAATATCATTCTTAAATGTAGAAGCCTTAATAGCACAATAACCCTGACATTGAAATCCATAAAGAAAAAAAACATGATAACGAAACACTTAACCCTACAAATTTAAAAACATATATATAGTTAAAAACCCTTGCACCACACAATAACTCTGTCAACAAAAATTGAATGGAAGCTAACCCTGATAAGGAAACACTATCTCTTAAAACCTTAATCGATCTATACAAAATTTAACCGATGATAACCATGAAAACCCTTACTCCTTAAACCTTAATAAACTCCACTTCAAAAAAAAATGGAGGAAAAAGACATGTAGCAATTCTGACACTGATTAATGTAAATAACCATTAAAAGAGTATCAATATAGCTGACAAAAAATAGTAGTAGAAATGTCATTGGCCATGCTTCTCTTATTTTCAATAGATAAATGAAGGAAACAATCATCAATGCCGTGAATGAATCTGATGTTGCTTACAATTGTGTTGCAAACTAAGAACAAGAATTTCTTAGCACTCGATCATCGACAAGCTTAGCCTCACAAAAAAATAGGATGGCCAAACAAATACATAAACAAATCAAATTTTACATATCAAAGAAAGGAATATAAACACTTGAAAATGAAAATGAAAGCCAAACTGATGTGCATGTATCATTAGGAAAATGTACAAACATAATTTCATAAAAAATGCAATGATTTTTCTTCATTTCCCTCATAAAAAAAACTCAGGAACACTTGATTTTACAATGAAATCTGTGTAGAATCCAAGGTTGGGGTTTTAACTCACTACAAGTAACAGGTTTGATCATGGATTTAAGTTAGAGTTTCTTGATTATGGTTTAAGGGTTTGGTTAGGGATTTGTGTTAGCATTTATTAATTAGGGTAAAATCATAAAAATGTTTCTTTATAAGGGTTTAAGGGTATGGTTAGGGATTTGTGCTAACATTTCTTAATTAGGGTGAAATCCTCAAATAAAAATTTAATTTAATTTAAGAAAATTGGTCTTTGATCTATGTGGTTGTGATTCCATTCTAAGTTTTATTTTATGAATAAAAGGACACGGGGTTAAATGCATGTATGTGGAGTTGGAATTTCTATTAGGGTTACAAAACTCCAAGTTAAATAAATTTAAGTTGATGAGTGTGTAAATTGTTTGATACCTTGTAGAGGGGAGGGTTTGTTGTGAGGACTTTTATTTTCTTGTTGAATATATGGATTCTTGATATTCATGAAGAATCAAGGAAACCTCGATTATATATCGGTTACAAAACATGTCACATAATCATATTTGAACCCGGTTGGAGAGTATAACAACGTTCCTCCCAACCACCCAATTTACACTCAATTGACAAACCTATTACTAGGATTTAGAAGTCTTGGAAGAATCTTTAATTTGGTGCGACCATGGTTAAAAACATGTATATGGTTGACAATAGGAATGAAAATATCCCTAACCCTACATCTGTCTTTAGATCATATCGTGAGGTTGTAGAGATCTTAAGGGAAAACAAAATTTAAGCTGCAAATTAATTTCAAATGATATGGTTCAATTTTTAGACAAAGGCTCTCTAGGTGGAAGCCATGCAATAAAGGAAAAAACCTAGGATGGGATTGACCATTCAATAATCTTCGTTGGAGAGGTTTTTAAGGATGGTGTTAGTTGATATGTCATACGATTGAATTGCACATACAAAATAAGTGTGCTAAGTATCCTACTCATAGTAGTATTTGTTATGAGCACTCAAGTTCTAGGTATTTGCATGATGAGGAACCTCATTCAATGGATGAGCCAAAGTACTGAACTTTGGATGAGGGCTATAATAGTTTACTATGGTTCAAACAATTTCTTAAGGTGCCTTATGAAATAAAAAATCCTATATGTTCTAGCGGAAAATAAATATAGGGGAATATAAAACTTTAGGGGTAGGCCAAAAGAGTAGAGTGTGGAAATGTATTAGGGTCAACCTTGAGAAATTTAGGATAGTAGTCAAATTGGATGTAGGTATGCCATAGGTGGAAGGTTAAATGGAAAAGGAATTTGTTAATATATTTATGGGTAAATTTGTGAATGATGAGTCTCTAAAAGTTGGGCTAATGAGGTATGGAGACCTATTATAGGGTATATCCCAACTTCTCATATTTTAGTTCATTGATGGATTTGTTATTGTAAAGAGATTGAGTGATGTAGAGATAATCCTCATGCTTAATTGGGTATGGGATCCTTTAAGTTTAATATTGAAAAAGTTGAAACTGGGTTTCAACCCATGGAAGGAACTGACTTACTAAGTGCAATAAGTATTGGTTCCTTTGTTGGTTCTCCCTTTGGAGATCTAGAACAAGACAATATAGAAGGAAAAAAGTGTTGTATGGAATTTGATTCTCAGGGAGGACAATTTTTGGGGAAAATAGTCTATAAGAATCATAAAAGTCTTGGTGGAGCTTGACCTAAGAAAGGGGTTATCTACAAATATTTATATTACTTGGGGCCCTTGTTCCTATATATATAAATTGGTCTTCTGGAACATATCATTAACATGTGGCCATTGTCACAAATTTGTCACCTATGGGAGGACTATAAAACATTAAAGAAGCATTTAATGAGGATAAAAAGTGTGTGTTGAGAAGGCATGTTTTATAGGATATTTGAAGGTTAGTTTGGATAAATCAAAAAGAAAAAATAAGCAGACACTCAAACTTTGGAGTCTCTTATTTATCCTGAAAAATAAAAGGTTAAACCCCTTTGAAGGAGATGGGAAATCCTCAAGGAAGCAAAGAAGATATATGTGAACAATATTCCTCTCCGATAAGAAAAGGTATGCCTCCTTCTAACTATCCTTTGTGATTTTTGGTAGCTCATCATGAATCTTCTTCTATTGTTGGGTGTTTAGGATCTGTTAGTTTGAACAATGAAGGTTTAGGGGTTAGAGGTATTAGGTGTGAATCCTACACTCCTTCAATTTCCAAGGGTAATTCTAATCCAAATATTGAAATTTATCCCAAGCATTAATCAAAGTTATTATACTAGAGGGAAGAGAATTAGTCTCAAAAGGGTGAAATCAAGCTGACTCCATGCATAGGATCCCTAATACCATACAGTATGATGATGGTCATATTAATGACATCGAAACTCAATAGAAGGACTCTTTCATGGAAGGTCAGGGGGGGGACTCAAAAACCCTCTTTGATGTCCTCATGCCACTTAAGGTCAAAAAATATTATGTTGAGGAATTAAGGGGGTTTGGAATTAGATCAAGATGTCCTGACATCTATAGAGGGTGAATCCCATTTATCCAAGGAAAAATAATAATCTAAAAAACAAACTAGAGAGGGGAAACAACTCACTATTTGTGGGCCCTGGGGTCCTTAAAGCAGGGAAGTCCTGAAGAGAGACACCCTAATGATTATTATGTCCTTGAATTCTAGAGGGTTTGTGGATGCTCTTAAGTTGAAAGCCCTAAAATTATTTTGTGCAATTTAGAACCATGATGCTTGATTCTTCAACAAATCATGTGTATTGGATCAAAAAATGGATTTTTTGTCTTCCTTTGGAAATATTGGAATTTATATTCGTTGGATGCTAAAGGTCTTTTAGGTGGTTTGGTAGTTGGGTGGAATGATTATTTGGATGCCATCTCTTCTAATGTATTTTAAATCAAATCAATGTGATGGAACTCATATTAAAGGATATGGGGAAAGTATATAGGATAATTAATTTGTATGGCATTATGGAGACACAATGCCATTATGAGAAGGTTTAGGGGACTCGGGTATTTTGAAAGGAGATAATTTTATTATTGGAGAGGGGCCTCAACCTAACTCTCAATCAAAGGGAGATTTTGGAGAGGTGAAAATACATGATCCTCTTACATAATTTTTCTCTCATTTCTTTGAATTCCATAAACGTATTGATGTAAAACCTATCAAAACAACCTAGAGAAATACAAGAAGAGGCAAAGAAAGTATATAAAAAAAGGTTAGTTGAGTTTCTCTTTACTTAGTAGTCGATCGGAGATAGTGTTGGGATAAAATTTTGGGTAATTTATGGAGGTCCTTTAAATCATTTTCCTGTTATATTACAAGTATAAATTAAAATTGGAAACCCCCATGCATGCTTTAAATTAAACCATACATTGTTTATCGAGGAATATTTTAGAGGCCTTATAACTAGAACTTGGAAACTCTTTAATAGAAAATTTGAAGATGTGATCATGAAACAGTTTGCAAATCACTTGAAAATGGTGAAAGGAGTAATGTCAAAGTAAGAAAGTAATCATGCTAAAACAAGAAAAGAGATTTAAAAGAGGTGGAAAAGGGTACAAAACCCCTTTTTGAAAACAACGAGGTTGGGGTTTTCTCATAGGAGCATGCATTACTATACTTTAAAAGATATTGAAGGAAAAATAAGGCACTTGTATAAAAAGAGGAGGTAGAGTGGAGGCTTAAAAGCACAACCATATGATTGGTTGAGGTGACAATAATACAAAGCTTTTTCGCGAGTATGAAAATCACAAAAATTTTGTACCTATAATTTGGGAGACATGAAATCCAAATTGATACAATAGGTATATCTCAAACAAATAATTGTGATACCATATTGGAAACCAAGGAATTAGGTATATCAGAATGCTACGTATTCCAAGAAGGTCTGGTGTCTAAAATCATTGTTACAACATCTGAGCACAAGTGAAGATAACTCGACATACATAGTAGTGTAAGAGACCAAACATGTCCATACACAACACATATCACACATGTTCTATAGATAAACTCTTGTGGTGATATTTTATTTATTCATAAATATACTCCTAATCCCATCTTATATAACACCAAGATGTAACCAACTCCCTCAAAGTGAGGAAGTGGGGCCCACTTAGATTAGTCATAATGCATAGTAAATTCCTTGAATTTTGTCTTATCACACACATTAGTTGATTGGTTTTGTCTAACTGCCTTACCAGTCAAATTCCAAATCGACAACTCAATCAACCATTCAATTAGTGATCAACTTTCAGCAATCTCTAAAGGATCCAAAGGTGTGATGAACTTGCTTAGGATGTTGTCCCAATATACATTTCATTATACTATTTTTATCATTAGTTAAAAGCATTGATTTGGCAATATATCCCTTGTTTTTTCCTGAATTGTTAGTTTAAAAAAAAAATCAGTTTTTTTTTTAAACACCATATCACAATGATAGAAAACAGTGTCCAACTTACTGATTTATGATTGGCTCACATTCATTTGTTCCATATATCATAAATCAACATAACAAAAATGGTGAAGAGTTGGACAACGCTACCAATTATATTAATTGATATTCCATTCATATTAAATCATTGTTGCCTCTATTTTTACATACACACCTTCCACTTTCCTTGATTGTCTCCCAACTTATATTATTTGTCTGGTTTGATTGAACCATATTGGGTTTTATTCTATCAATGATTCTTCTATATAGAAATGTATCCAAAAGATCCAAAGGTGTGATGAACTTTCTTAGGCTGTTGTCCCAACATAGATGTCATTATACTATTTTATCATTAGTTAGAAGCATTGATTTGGAAATAGAACCCTTGTTTTTGCCTCAATTGTAAATTTTAAAAACAAACTAGATTTTTTTTAAAACACCATATCACAAGTGATAGAAAACAATGTCCAACTTATTGATTTATTATTGGCTCACATTCATTTGTTCCATCTATTATAAATCAACATGACACAAATGGTGAAGAGTTGGACAACACTACAAATTATATTAATTTATAGTCCATTCATATTAAATCATTGTTGCTTCTATTTTTACATACACACCTTCAACTTTCCTTGATTTCATCCCATCTTATATTACTTGTCTAGTATGATTGAACCATATTGGGTTTTATTCTATCAATTATTCTTCTATATACAAGTGTCTCTTTCATTCCATCAAGTAGTCTATAATGGCCAATATCCCTTTTAAAGATCATAATAAGACTATTTATAATGTTCTGAGTCTTTTGGTGAGTTCCTATGGCAAGGCTTGGAAACTCTGAAAGAACATAAATAGATTCTCCCCCATTGATGGATTAAGTCATGAATAGTGACCTTTTGGCTAGTAAGGGATTTATTGAACAAAATCTAAAAATCAAATTCCTTATATTAATCATATTCCTTTATTGTTTTTTTAATTGGAACATATAGTAATTATACTAAAGGGGAGTTGTTGTAGCATTGTACAACATTTTAATACAATACATAGTAAGAGTCTCGCTCTGAAATTTCTAAAAGCACAAAACATGCAAGTGGTATTATGAAAAGGTTGCTTGCTTTAACAACATTTACCAAAAAAATGATTGTCCTAGTATTGTAGATTCTAATGAGCTATCTTACATACATTTTGAAGTACAAAACATAAAACTATAGTATATTTATTTAGATATTTTTCCGTGTTGAACATTCTACATATTCTCTTCAACTTCCATGAGCTCTTGATCTTGCTGTCATGTAGCCTTGTCCATAGCTTCATCTTTGAGATATCCCACTAAAGTGTTGGGGATTTTTTCTTTCAAAATGTCAAACCCAATCTGCATATTATCTTTAAGAAGATAAATTGTTGTTTGAAGATCCTTACTCTGTCTCGCCAACATTCTGAAATTTTGTTAGGCTATAAGGTTCACATCCATGAGGTTTTTCCATACTTGGTTCCTATTGGTGTCATGTAACAAAATAGTGCTTGCATTCGAACCCACTACCACTTATACTAAATAATGAGTAGATGGAAGCACCACAACCCACTATGTATCACCTCCTTGCCTACAACAATAAACCACCATGATTATTTTTAACCAAAAATTGAAAACAACAATCATCATTGAAAATCCATTGAGAAGAGCCTTCACTAGTACCCACTCTCAAAATTGATATAAGAAAAGGATTGAGGAAGATAACACTACTTTGATCCAAACATGAGCTCCTCCATATGTAGGTTGAATCCATGCACATATCCTGGCTATTGCCCTCCCCCTCTTGTAATTTCCAAATCCATAAACCAAAACCTAAATTAACCCACCTTCGTTGAGTCGAATAAGAATTGATGCCAATAAACCCTGCCTTTGCTCAAGCATGGGAGTGTGATTTCGAGTTGCAGGATTTATGTCCCAAAGTATCTTGAATTAAAACCAACTACCACTTGTCTATGATGTTTAATAAAATAATCGACCTTAAAATCTTAATTACTATGTTTATGGGAGGTACAATCACGATGGAATCCCCCAAATTTTACTTTAAAATCCTTTTCCATTAATGATCCTCAATTGACCATTGAATATGCCTGCAAATGATGTGGTAATATTATATCATTTCAAATTGCATAGCTATCCTTTTAAAGTCGATCAATTAATTTATTAAGAAGAGGATGAAGTGGCTAAGGAGCTTCTCATTTTTCTAATAATAAGCAATGAGTCACCAATGATGATAAGAGTACTTCATGTCTTTCTTGTAGCAAACTAAGACTTTGCTACAATTCTAGAGCTTCCACTTCGTTATTAAAGGCATCTCTTAGTCCTTAGGAAAATTTGAAGTTGAATTATCCTTTGAGGTTGTAAATAACCTCGTTGCACTTACTACCCTTAAATTACCTATAGAGGATCCATTTTGAGATACGTACTGACTCAAATCGTCGTCTTTTGGTTCTTCTATCAGACTAAATGGTTTCCCCAAAGATGATATATTTCAGTCATATTTTTTCTTGGACCTCTAATTTAGTTGTATGTTTTCCTATGATTCCTTCTGAAAATATGGATATATATATTCCAAAGGGAAAAAAGCTTATTGTATTGACAAGAAATTTACATACATAGTATGTATGGTCCCTACTATTCAGCAGTTTTACATTAGGAGTCGCATCATAAATGATGCATCGTCTCATTTTATGCAACTAAGGAAAAAAGGAAATATAGATAGTGTCCAAAATAGAGCTCATATTTCTAGTCATCATAAACCTCTGAAAAAATTCCTGCCATGTAACTGCACAAGACTGCTTTTGTCTCTAAAGTTGTAAGGATGCTTCAATTTGAACAAGTTTTTTGCATAACTTGACTGAGTGCTGTAGTGTCGAAACAAAATTAAATATGAATAACATTTGTATTTTAATTAAGCACTTCCTGTGCCCAACAGTGGGTCTATAAAAGGCCTATGAAAGAACTCATAAACCTTTGCATCCTTTGTCTCCAAATTTTCCAAGTGCCCATTGCCAAGTTCAATCCTGCCTTGGAAAGTCTTTCCGCTTCCTTGTTCCTTTCCCTGTAGACATGTTTGCAAGTGATAAAATCAAAGCTTGAGAGAATTTTGTTAGCTTCCTTGAATAATGCAGATAATGATAAGTTCCTGCATCTTTGATTTTTGTTAATCCAGTTTAAAATAAATAATGAATCACCGAAGATCGGAATCTTTTTACAATTTTTTTCTATAGAAAAGCAAAGAAGCAGCTTCAAGGCCATTAGCTTTGTGTAGTTATTTGATCCAGTGCCCAGTCCCATCGTGATTTTGAAGTGGTGTGTAGAGTTGAGAAAAAGGGTAGCTCCACCCCCACATTTCATATCCTGTGAGGCACCATCGAAAAAGGCCCAAGGGATGCCTTTGTCTATCTGTTCTTCCAGGATAATTCTTGGATTCAGGGAGTCTTTTGTTTGAGGGAGATAGGATAAGATCTCAGGTCCTTGCTTTGCAACTTCTTCTGGGGATGATGCTTTTTCAAGAAAAGTGACTTTATGTTTGGCTAGCCAAATTCCCCAAATGCGGAGGAGAGGAAGAGCCCTAAGATGATTAGTTAGGGGGTTGTAGACCAAGATTTACATGCATCCTTTAAAGTGGGTACTTCCCAGCAAAACCTGATGGTGGATAGAGTTTGTGAGTGCTTCCACACTTTCTTAGAGAAACCACAAGTTAGAAAGAGGTGATTTGGATTTTCCTCATTATCTTTGCAGAGAGAGCACCATCAAGGGCCGACGAAAGATCTTTTTTGCAAGTAGTCCTAGGTGGGGATTCTATTTGAAACGGTGCTCCACATAAATATTTTTCCTTCAGTGGGCACTTTAGTTTCCAAATACCAGTCTGTCACAATTTCTGAACCTGTTGAAAAAGTTGAGAGCAGAGTTGTTGATAGCCTATTTTCGGGGTGTATTGGCCATGTTTGGCATGCTCCCAAACCAATTTATCACCTGAGTTGGTGAGCTGAATGTGAGAGCTATGCATGGAAGTGGTGTACTGATTCCATTCCCTGATCCAAATTTCAAGGACCTCAAGATCCTAACTACTCAACCAGCCCTGGTGCCAGATATTTGTCGAGGCTGGGTCTACAACCTGATTCAGGTGAAAAGGCCTTTTTGATGTAAAATTTGTACTAATTGGTTTGGGAGGAGGTGAATTTGTTGGCTTCCTGGCCAGGGGTCTGCTCCAATACTAACACTTGCACCACTTCCACCTTCCAAACTAGTCCTTCCAAGATGATAGGTATAACATTGCATAAAGCTTTCCAAATTATTGAACCATTTGGATCATTTATGTTGGATAGGTCTTTGATCCTATCCAAGAGGGGGGTTGGGGCTATGTAATTGTGGATGATTAATTCTATCCAAAAGCTGTGAGTTGAGATTAGTCTCCACCCTACTTTGGCAGCCAAAGCTTTTGCAAACAGGAGAGAATTTTTTAGGCCCTAGACTCCCAATTCTTTTGTTCTAGAAATTTGATCCCATTTTACCCATGGAAGAACTCTTTAATCCTTGTTTCCTGTCCAAAAGAAATTTGAGGATATTCTCTTGGTTTTGTTTAGAATTGACTTTGGGATCCAGGCTAGCGCCATCCAGTAGACTGGTATTGCTTCTAGGACTGATTTAACCAGGATTAGCGTGCCTTCTCTAGAGAGCCATCTATTGCACCAGGTTTTTATTCTGACTTTAAGTTTGGATTGAAGCCAATTCCAATCCTCCTTCTTCTAGTTGTTAGGTATAAGTCTGAATCCCAGATATTTTCTGCCATCATCCAGAGAGGAGTGTAGAAAAGGAAAGAGATCTAGTAGAGTCCTCAAAGAATCTTATTCCAGGTGGAAGGTAGTGATGGTACACTTATGGAAATTAATTCACATTCCTCTCGCTTTACAAAACATAATCAATATTTTTGAGAGTCTTTCTACTTCCCTAAAAGAACCACTGCAAAATATGAGGATGCCATCTACAAACAAGAGGTGGGTAATGTTTAAATTTGCAGTAATTCCGATTCCTTCAAAAAGTCCTCTTCTTTTTGCATCCAATAGTGCTCTGCTTAGCCCTTCTGCAACTAGTAGGAAGAGGAGCGGGAAGAGAGGGAATTCCTAACACAGTCCTCATTCTGAGTGGAAGAAATTGGATGCTGCAGCATTGATGAGGACTGCAAAAGAGGTTGTTGAGATGTAGGAAAATATCCATTTTATAAAGGAATAATTGAAGCCCATATGCATAAGGAGAAGGCCGAGATAGATCCAACTGACCCTATCAAAGGCCTTGGAAAGATCAATTTTCAGAATAGCCTCATTGGCCCTTTTGATATTGGCATTGTGGAGGCCCTCCTGAGCAACCCCAATGGCTTCATGGATCTATCTATCTTCCAAAAAGCCGAACGATTCCTTAGAGATAAGCTTTGAGAGCACCTTTATGAATCTTTGTGCAATTATCTTTGTGACCACTTTGTAGGTAATGTTGCACAAGGAGATAGGCTTGTAGTCTTCCTGGCTTTCATGGTTATCCTTCTTCAGTATGAGAGCTAGAAAAGTAGAATTAAAAAGAGGGTGGAGAACTCCATTTACCCTTGTTTCTTCTACTAGCTGCAGGAGATCAAGACTAATGCTATCATAGGCAGCCAGGAAGAATTCCACAGTCCACCCATCTGGTCCTGGGCTCTTGTATTTTTGAAAACTGTTTAGTGTTGCCTTCAACTCTTCCTCTGAGACCTCTTCCATTAGATCTAAGTTGTCCTCCTCGGTGATACTCTCAGGGAAGAATTGTGAGAGTTGGATTACCTTAGCTATTGTTGCCTGCTGTTTTGCTTTAAACATGTTTTCAAAATAGGCCTTTCTTGTCCCCGATAGGTCTTCAAAGGATGTGGCTGTCTCATATAGTGTTTTGTTTTTTTTTTCCTTTGGCGAAGGCCTAGAAGAATTTTGTGTTGTCATCACCACATTCCATCCATATGGATCTGCTCTTCAGCCTCAGAAACTCCTCTCTTTCCTTCAAAATTTTATTTATGTTAGCTTCCAGTGATAAAAACCTTTCCTTGTCTTCCTGGTTAAGGAAACCTCCTCCATTAACATTTTGGAGCTCTTCTAACTCTGTCTCAATTTGGGAGATTGCTTGGTCATCCTGGATTTTCTTGTTATGAGCCCATTCCTTAAGGAGCTTTTTATCCTGGTAAAATTTTGTGAGAAGTGAACAGCAGCCCTTGTACCTTCCTCAGCTTGCAAATGGATCCAGTTGCTTTGGATAATCTAGATTACCTCCTCATTCTTAAGCCAGCTAGAGAAAAGTTTGAAAGGGTTGGCTGGTTTTCTTAGTTTTTTCGGAATTTCTAGAAATATGGGTAAGTGGTTGGAGTCAGCTCCTAAATCCACCCATTATTTGAACATCAGGTTTTCATCTAGAAGATTTTCTACCAGCAGGAATCTATCTAACCTTTTTGTTATTCTGTCTTCTCCCACCCTTCTGTTTGTCCAGGAGAGCTTTGATTTTTGAGGGTCTAGATCAATCAAATTCATATTCTGAAGGAGGTTGCTGAAAAAGAGGGCTAAAGGATCTGTTCTCGCCTTTGGTCCCCAAATTTTATGTGCCCCCAGAGTAAAATTTAGATCCCCTCCAATAATCAGATTTTCCTTTCTCGAAATGTCAAAGTTTTTAAAAGAATCCCAGAACTCCACTCTGTTATTGTAAGGCCCATAAATGTTCACGATATTCAGGTTTAGGTTTTACGCTACCCAACTGATCTGGACTCCTAAACCTGAGGGGGATCCCCATGAATTTGTGCATCTAATAGTGGACTGATTCCATCTTATTGCAATCCCTCCAGAGTGTCCTCTTGCGCTTTGTGCTATGAAAGTGTAAAGGGGTGAGATTGAAGATAGTAGGACTATGACATTGTCACATACCCCAATTTTGTAAAATTATGTAAATTGTTTTATTATATTTCTGAGACATTATGTTAAACTTAATCCTAAGTAGGGATTGATGACTCAG